>JAIPRL010007158.1:0-24494 GCA_025469235.1 Pemphigus obesinymphae
TAAAATTCTCGATTTTACAAAATCGTATTTTTCGTAATTTTTTGGTAATTTTTGCTTACGCATTAAAAAACTATTATGAAAATCGAAAAATGACCTCTTAAAAGTACCAACTAGATGCAATTTGCTATCAGAAACCGGGTATGAGTGTAAAGATCGGAGCATTCCTTCTGGTAGAAAAAGTGTTTACAGAAAAAAAAAAAATAATAAAATAAAATAGGTAAACATCATTGTAAAACCATAAGCTTCCTCGCTACGCTCAGAATCTAATAGGTATAATATGAACATAATAACAAAATAATAAATTGTACGTCGGAAATGTAAATGTAAACGATGATTTTAACCCTCAGCACTATTATTAGTTCGAGCTTGTTTTCAATTTACTCTTATACATTTTATGAATTTCAAACATTTACCTACCCCTTCTGAATAGCGGACAAAATCAATTGGTAACCGAGTGTGTCCACTATTCAGAGGTGTAACTGTATATGATTATATGAAAGTTTTCCCAATCAAAAAAAATATTTAATAATTTATAATTATTATTTAATTAATAATAATTTTCCCAAAATAACATTAATTCATTCCAATACTAATTAATAAAAGTTTTTTTTATAATTCAATAAACCTTAAATTAACAGTTTCACCAAATTATTGGACAGGTTTGTACTTATGGCCGACTTGTATCAGAGACCAGACCGAATAAATAATGATTCAATAAAACATTTACTAAAATAGAATTTTTCAAATTGGTATTATTTTTATGTTGGTTTTTCATTCCTTGGTTTTTTTTCCGTATACCACAATAGGTACTTATTCAATATTATGTTATTACGTATTTTAAATTGTGAATTATAATAATGATTAAAAAAAATATATATAAAAGAAATTTATTATAAATATCTGATATATATATATAGAAGATTTTTGGGGGAGTGAAAATGTAAAAAAAATTATATAATAATTCTCTTCAAAACATGAAATAAGCAAAAAAAAATGATACCTATGTACAAAGCATAAGTAAATTTATTTATGCTATGGTATCAACACAGAATATTCTGTGGTATCAATACGAGCTTATCACAGAATGGTTAATTTTTTTTTGAACCGTGGTTCCGCTATTTTCATACAAAAATATAAATATTGATACTGCAACAGTATCAATATAATGCACTACAGCAGCTGCTGCATTCCGTAATTCCGTATATTACTATAATATATACTTATCTAATATCTATGGTCCGTACTGCGCACTGACAATACTGTAAGTGTATACAGTACATACAAATTTACAATGAACATAATACGGAATTTTAGATTACATTGCCTGGGAGGCTGAGAAAACTGAAAACAATGACACATAATATTATGCGAAAATTTTTGTTTTATCATTAAAGATTTCTAACGTTGTTTTTTTCAAGTTGAAACGCGATCACAGATTAAATTTAATCTGTGATGCTATCAACAGTACGCGTTCGTTGGGTACATTTTATTTCTTGTTAAAATTTATTTTAAATTGTACTCTTCTACTGTAGTGTCCGCGAGTCAATTTTTCCTCGACATCGGTGTGATGTAGTTTTAACACACAAGTCCTGTTGTATGAAAATGTCTGCCAACGAAAACGAATCTGTGGACATACGTTTTTATGCGAATCGGCGATCTAATTTGGTAAACGCTTTTTTTTTAATTTTTAGATCTTACTGTTAACTGTGTTTATTATTGTTGTACTTTTTTGGGTATAATATAATATAATTATTTGTTCAACATTTAATCAGTACCTATACTTGCTTAATCCACAATAATACTATAATACTTGTATATTAAGGGTCCCTAAACAATTCGATTAGGTACTTATAATGCCTAGGTATATAATATATATGGAGTATAGCCCTATATGGGTATGAAATTTGGACAGTAAATAGTGGAAGAACGAAAAAGATTAGAAGTATTTGAAATGTGTGGTTGCAGGAAAATGTCAACGCTGGATGGATAGAGTAACCATTAGGTAAAGAAGTACTGCAAAGAATTTCAGAAGGGAATCTGTTATGAAAAAGTATAGTTAGAAAATTAAATGAATATGGATAGGCCATATAAATGACACAAAGAATTACCTATTAAAATTGATTAAAGAAGAGAGCATAGAGGAAAGAATCGTATGGGAAGACCAGGACTAAAATACATTCAACAAATAATAAAAGACCAAGAATGCAATTCATATGTACAAATGAAAAAAAAAACAGACAACAGAGAAGAGTGAAGGATAGTTGCAACCAACCTACGGATTACTATAGAGAGAGACTTATAATTTATATTGTGTGATACATTAAACAATGTCTAACAATTCTTGTACTTATTAAGAAATAAAAATGTATTTTATGTTTTCATAATAAAGATTAGGATGCGAATCCCTTTTTATTTTGATATATTTCTATGTAAGAAAATAATTACAAATATATATTATATACCACACTAGGTAGGTGTTGTTATTATATTCAAGATATAATACACCTATACACTCTAATCTTATCTAAGATTAAACATATTCACTAAAGTTCACATAAGTAAGTAGCATTGATTATATATTATAATTAAAAGTAAGTAGGCAGATCACTCGTGACAATCATGCCATGAAATCTGTTTAGGTACCTATTTGTCTCTTGTGAATTTTTAAAATTGTTAATTTTCATTAACATATTATTCTGTCTAAAACATAATTTAATTGTTTTCTTTACCTATTCAAAATATCTTAATAATTACATGTTAGGTATTTCAAAATACTCCGAGCTCTATTCTTTATAAAATAATAGGTACATTTTAAATAGCCATAATTAAATAATATATAAATACTGTCACTGCCAGATAACTCGGCACAGCCTGATACAATTACCGCTTACCACTACCAGTGGTTTCTAGTATCTGTAGTCAAACATTTTTTGTTTTTACATCTGTCGTAATAAATCACCTAGCTACACTCAGCGACCAAGCAGAAAAATTCTCCACCATACCAAGTTATTTGGTGGAAACTGTATAGGTATATTATATATTTTTCAATATTTACTATCTACCTATATTGCATCATCGTATCTAAAATGATGTTATCATATTGGTTATTTTTTATACTAAAATGAATTTAATGCAAATTGTTGGTAACTCGTGTAGGTATCTGTGTAAATACAACTTTATTAAATTATTAGCTATTTTATAGTTAAAGTTAAGTATTATACATTTCAAACAAAAGGGGAAAAATTATATTGATTAATGATTTGATTTTCATGAGTTGAATAAAAATGAGAACAGAATTTAAAAAATTGTTGCCACTCATTTAGAGTTAAAATATTAATTGTTATACTGCGGACACAGATCATATAAACAAGCTAACACTACCTATTATTAATTTCAGGCTGATTTGGAAGAATTTAACCGTATGGAAAGACCTAGTCGGGTTTTCAGTAGTCGCCATCATATATCAATGACTCCGATGTTAACAGGTTAGTTTAATTTATAATTTTAATTTTTTATAATTGATTTTAATATTATGAGCCAAATTATTTATTATTGAATTTCAAATTAAATTTAGATACAAATAATATGGAACCAAATGAGCACGTTCGTAGATCAAGAGATTATTCTAGTTTTTATGAAACCATAAATTCACGAATTGGAGGAAGTAAGTTATATTCAGATTATTTGATTTTTTTTTTTAACATAATTCAATATGTTATTTTACATTTAGATAAAAATATATTTATACCCAAAAATTGTTATAAGGGTTGTGTATTTTCTTATAGGTAGATACAATTTAAAAAAATATTAATTTAATTAAGGAGCACACAACACAAAAAATATTCATTTTCAATTTATTATTGAATGTTAAATTATTATAGTAAGAACTATTAAAAACAATTTGGTAAAAATTAAATGTAAAAAAAGAATTATTTTAGGAGAATATCTACATTTAGAATATCTAGCTGCATGACATAATTAGCCGAACGCAAAACAACAACCTATCTAAAAATTGTATTTTTGATGTTTTATTTATTTATGAATGTGTAAATTCTTGCGCTAGAGACAATACTAAAATCAGAATTTTATTTAACACAGTGTTTAGTTTTATTTAAATATTAAAATTACTATGAGTGTTTTTTATTAATTACACACCGGTAGTCACAACAGCGATTTATTTTGACACACAGGTAGCGGAATTAGACATCCAATTCCGTTTCTATGTTATCTAATTCTGTATATTTCTATAAATATAATTTTGTACAATGTGTTTGGGAGTAGCACATTAGTAGGTAATAAGTAAAGGTAAATGGACAAAATCGTCCTCAAAAATAAAACAATACAATATGATGCAAAGAGGTTAAGAAATTTATTTATGTATATGTAAAATAAAAACTTATTTATAAACACTTCAAGTGCGAACAAAAGACTACCTACGAACAAAATAAAAATTTTATATATATGATACACAAATACAATATTTATTTTTATTAATTATTAATATTATGTCTGGCATGTATTTTCTTCAAAGTTTTTACAAGTGTTAAATACTTTTCAGTATAACTATGGGGTGTTATTATTTTCTTCGTCACAAAACCCCTTTCAATCTTTGAACAACAATAAGTATCTAATAAATAATAATGTGGAGGGGCCAGGGGTATAGAAGTAGTATTAAAAAAAATATATTCTACTCGTATTGAATATTCATGTTTCGCCACCATTATGATTCATTTTTATTTTCTTTATCTCATATTCATAATAATCACTGACTGAATAATTGTTATTATCGTGTTTTATAATAGAATACGTTGTCGTCTGTCCCGTAAAACCGGAATGTGTCATACCACAATAAGCGACTATTATGGTTACAGAGACATGCCTAAAGCTATGGTCACATGGCAATAGTAAATGCGTGAGAGTGGCTATTGCAATATTCACTGTCGTACTATCATGCATGCATGATAATGTAAAAGTTGCTATCGTGAAAGAAGTGCATAGCTATTATTGCCATATTCACATGATGATACCAACATAATAATAGTTGTTATGACACTAAATATCACGTTCAGCTATCATCGTGTGTTCGTGGCTTAATAAAAATTCTACTGTCGTCTTCAGTGCAAAAAAACACATAAAATACTTAAATAAAACCTCAAAAATATAATTCAAAGGTAGGTAATTTATCGTGTGAAGCGAGCAACTTTTACACATGTAAGATAGGCAATTACATGAGCTCAGTCCAGTGACATCACATGGGTTTTTTCAATTCATCACAACTTATTGAATAATGTGAGTAGAAATGTGACACCCTACAGTTTTTCCTAGATTTGAACATCTTTCAAATTAAATAACTTTTTTGTGTTTTGTGCTCCTTTTAGTACCTAATGTATTAAACTTATTACAAATGGATAATACTTTAGTTTAACTATTAAATAGTTTGGTTAAAATCTTAAAAATATGTATTTTTATATTTGTATGTTTTTATATATATATACCTATATATGTAATGTGTACAATTTATACATTTAATGATTGATAAAGATTTTATTAAATTAAACTATACAAATATTTAAAATTTCATTATTAAATATCAATTTTTGTATAAACATAATTTATTTTATGTAATAAATTAGAAACGAATTTGTGTATCATCCAATACTCAAATAATTGACTTAGAATTTTTTAAATATCACAATAATAAAAAAATTTTATTTTTAGGTACAACAAATGGAGAAACTTCAAGAAATCGATCACCTTTTGTTAGATTTACAATTACTGACCCAGAAACTCATCAAATAACAGCAGCCGGTCAAATTCCACTAAATAGTCCACCACCTAGTACTCAAACAAACACTCCATCATCAAGTAAGTTTTCAAAAATGTATATATTTTATTTAACATTTGGTTTTATAATATGTATATTTGAATATTTCATAAACAATTAATGTTGCTTAATTCTTGAATTATATAGAATGAATACTTTTATTAGATACCATAGTATTAAAATAACAGGTGTTGTCTGTATATATATACAGAATAAGTCTTTAATATTGTATAATAATTCATTTTTAATAATAAATTTGGTTTTTTTTTTTTAAATTATTTTTTATTTAATAATTTATTATGATATATTTTATATTAATAATTATAATTTTTTAGAAATTATTATCATATTAATAGTAAAATAATAAATTGTAGATAGTAAAATAACAATTTCAGGAGGAATTGATAATGCTATTCGCCAGGTTCTACAGTAGTAGCTGTCCTGTATTATACATACTATTTTCTGGTATACATAATCCTACCCTCCTTTTTCTCGAAAGTTTGGTAAAAATAATAGAAGATAAATTTTAAATATGTGTATTAAACATATATTTGTCCTAGTTTTTTTTTAGCTCTGTATAAATATAATTAGTGTTAGTGTAAAAATTAATTACATTTAAAATTCTAATTATATTTAGATACTGAAACAACCGATATACCAATGAATGAGGAAAGTGATGATGAACCTTATGTGAGAAATTATATTGAACAAAGACGTATAGTGGACCAATTTAATGCAATGGTACATAATCCTCAACATTCGAGAAACTCCAGATCTGGAAGGCGATCAAGAAGATTTTTGGAACATCCTTATTATTTAAGAAATAATTTAGAAAGTAATATCCCTAATATCAGATCACATAATAGACGAGTTCGTTTCACATCTATAAATCGTGGTTATTATCATGATCATGTAAGTGGTTTGATATATTTTTAAATTTTATTAAATTTAGAATTATAATATAATTATGTCTTTCTAATTTTTCTATTTACTAATTAATGATCAAAAGTTCTAATAATTAGTACTAATTTTTTATTTTTTTTCTTGGGCTTAATATAGGCCATTCATGCCCTTTATTGTAACTACCACCGTTTTCCATCCTTCAATGTTTCCTATTACTTTACCTTTAATTTTCCCTAGAATTTGCTAATCACTTGACTCCATCTTTGTCTTGGGTATCCCAATAGTCTTTTTATTTTCAGGGATTTAATTTCATAGTTTCTTGAATTATTATTTCCCCTTATGTTGATCATGCATAGTGCCGGTAGGAAAACTATGGGTCTATCAAGTTAGGATTTCTATCAGCCCAAAAAGAGTTTCCAACCTTTTAAAAAATTTGTAAATTTTATGGAGGAAATGTGATGAGTGATTCAATGGTTAGAAGATGTGTGTCTTTTTAATGAAGGCTGTACAAATGTTCATGATGAAGAACAAACTGGGTAGCCATCTTTGGTTAATGAAGATTTGGTGCATGAACATTTAAAAAACATTTTGAATATATCTAGAACCATTACTGTATTGGGATTTTCAATTATTTTATCCATTTTAAAAACTCACGTGGCGTACGTAATACCAACTAGTCTCAAAATGGTTTAATAATTTTCCCAACAAAATTATCGCTAATAATCATAATTTTGATAACAGCGATGATGTGATAAAAATAGAAAACAGAACTTCTTTCTAGACGTATCTCATACTAAAATTAATATTTTAAATTTGATATAAAATTATTATTTTTTTAATAATTTTATAACTTTATAGTCAATATATTTTAAAATTAATAAAAACATAATTATTAATTTAAGACAAAATTTGTTGGGTTTTTTTTTTTTTTATTATTTGCAGGTAATATTAATATTTATTTTAATTTATTTTGTTTAGCATCCTGATAGATCCCAAACTCCAGAACAAGAACTTCCTGAAATCCTTGAACAGGAAATAGAGCCAGAAAATCAAGATTATGAAGAAGTCTAGTTAGTTAACAATATTATTGTTTTTATTTTATATAATATATATTTACTAATTTACCTTTATTTATAGCCATCGTTTAGATAGTATATCAAGTATATCATCTTACAATGACGATTCTAGTGATGAAAGAAGGTCTACAAATATTTCAGTTTCTGAAAACGTGAACTCTAATGCAGATGATGAAATTTCTGAAATACCGAGAATACGAGTTGTGCCATTTATTTTGTCACCTACACCTTTTAATCTCCAAATAGATTCTCCGCCAAATACTTCAGATATGCCAACAGCAAATATAAACAATACTTCTACAACAATACCATTTATAGATGATAATAATGATGATAATCGCAATACAGGTTTCAGGGATCTTGTGTAAGTAACTTATACTCTAATTATAATAATATTTACTATATAATAAAAATTATAGTTATTATAAATTAAGAATAATATTTTAACTTTTATTAATAAAATCAATTATATAAGTAGGTATTAAAATTGTTCTCAAGCGTGTGTTTAAAAGGAAAGAGACAAAGCCAGTAAGATTAGTGAAGAAAATTAAAAATAAAGATGGGAAGAGGAAGACCAAAAAAAGGTGGTTAGATGTGATTGAAAGTATTAAGTAATACAGGAAATCAAATTAGGCGGAAGTTGAGGAATAATTGGAAGAGAAGGCGAAAGAAAAGAAGAAGATAGAATAAGTACTAAAATATCTCTAAATACATTTTTAATATTTAATACCTAAATATTAAATTAAAAAAATAATCCGGTCAATAGGAGGTAGAAGTACTTTGCTTATCGGGTAGGATACTGCTAGGGTACATTCAAAAACTTCAACTATAGTTAACTATAGTCAATTCTGTGTCTTTCACTCTTTCATGAAAACAGTTAACTCTACGAAAAACTCTACCGTTTGAAAACGTCATGTTGTTCACTCGGGTTAACTCTTGTTACCTCAATAAAAGTGATAGATTAATGGTAATTCTACTGATAATAATTCTTATCATATATACATAACAAGTAATTTTCATTTATATTGAGTACATAATTCTGTTATTTTGTGTATTAAGTACAATTATAATTTAAGTCCTAACAAATAAAAATAATAACCCTCCTTTCCATTACCTCAATAAAATAGTTACTAAAAAAATATTAAAACCAGTAATTTATGTAGGCATTTAGTTTTTTTTTTCATAACATAATAATATATGTTGTATGTATTATGTTCACGTACAGTATGTAAATTATTTGAAAAGTCAGTAGCCCTTTGATAAAATGCGAATATTTTACTGTATTTTTTAAAATAAAATATATGACTAATGGTCTTTGTATTTGCATGATTTGCAAAAATAAATATTTCAAAAATGGTTAAAAACTCGTATTTGAAAATAGCTATTTTATAGTTACTTATCGATAATATTAAGAAAAATGTTGTTGAATTTTGAGTAAATGAGAGAAATTCATAATTTCAAAAATACAACAAAATATAAAAACTTACAATTTTGCAATATTTTGCTAATTTTTGAAATTATGAATTGCTCAAAATACAACCAAATTCAACAAAAATTTTTCTCATTTTTCTCAATAAATAACTATAAAATGGCTATTTTCAAATTTTTTAAATATTTATTTTTGTTAATCGTGCAAAAATAGAGGCCATTCATATATTTAAATATATTTTATTTAAAAAAAAGGAAGTAAAATATTCGCTATATATTAAGAATTACTAATTAGGGTTACTGACTTCCCATTAGGTAATTTACTTACTGTATAATAATACTAGATATCTAATACCGCATCATACTATGGTTTTTTTCCTGTAAGTCTGGACGGTTTTATTGCCAACAGTCTTTTTTTTTTATCGTGCCACACTGCATTTTTCTCGTCGTTGTATCAGATAAATGGCTACCTATTATTTTATCATGGAATACCATTCATAAAAAAATGTAGTATGACGCAACTTATACAAAACAACGTGTTATCGATGTGAACGGTTCGACAACAAGTTTGTCAAGCCACTGCATGTAGCGGTTACCAACAGCGAACAATAAAACCGACGTGATTTTTTAAATGAAGTTATTATTGAGTAACATAATAACTTTTGGCAATAAAACTATTCGAACCCATGGCAAAAAACTGCAGTCTCATCTGCAATCATCAAAAATATTGTGGAATAGATTTATTGTATTTTATATTTATTATACAATATTATTATTATCCATATAATACACTTAATATTATTTAATATGCTGTAATACTGTGCCGCGTGCAACATTAACAGTGAGAATAAATTAAAAACTTTACATTTGGACATTTTGAAAATACCTATCTATATAGGCTATAGTATATTTTGAAGAACCTTCCATTGGGTGGCTAGTACTATATTTAGTAGGGCTAAGCACCTCCTAGTTACGCTGATGATTATTTTACTTGATATTTGCAAATAAAAATAAATTTAATAAAATATCATTATTATTTACTGTATGTATTTTTTTATTATGACTACAATTTGTTATAATTTAATTAATTTTAAATGTTTTAAATATTTATTTTGATACAATTTTGAATTATATGTTTTAAGATTTGAAAAGAGATTTTATTTCATAAATTCTACTTGTACTTATATTTATACTTTTAAATTTGCCAATTCTGTGTTAGTAATACTTAATAAATAAATCAAACTTAGCTTAAAATAATTTTACAAATATGATAATAATTTAATTTTCATTTTTTTCTAATACCTATACTTGTTTTTGTAGCTTACCAACTGTACAAATAATTTTTTCTTTCATTTAGTTAAAATTTGAATGATTGATATTAGTTAAGTTTGATATTTTTATTTAAATTAAATTATTGTAAAACTTGTATCACATGTGACTCTCAGTTATATATAGTTTTATGCAAATATATTATCGCATATACTTATCTTATAAGTAATTTTATATTATTACCTTTTTTTTCAGTGGCACTATATTACCTCCTCCCACTGATTATACTCTTCTTGACCCACCTCAATTGTCGAGTTCTGTTGTACATTCTGATATATTTAATAATTCAGTTAGTAGTAGGCTAATTGATGTAGTATTAAATAATACAGCCAATGGTACAGTAAATAATGCTTTTAATGCTAATGAAACAGTTGATCTAATTAATGATGATAATAATCAAATAATTTCGAGACCTCCTCAACTTGCTCCATTTACAAGTGTAGCGCATAGAGAAGACCAGTAAGTTTTTTCCATTTTTAAAATTGTAAAACTTATAAAAGATTAAAAATTAAAAAATATAATACTATATAAAATCACTCTTGTTAATAACAGTAAATGAAGTTAAATTATAGGAGTCCACTATTAGGATATTATTTATAATATTAGATAATAATTGATTTTAGTATACATTTAATAGTTTCCTAAAATAAAAATAATTATTTATTTTATGGTGTAGTTAATTTATAATTGAAAATGTATTAGGTATATTAATTATTGTTTTAAAAATAAATATTTTAAATTATAATAAACTTTTTTTTATACTTTACAGACCTGGAGTAACTGAAGAAACAATACCAGTACGTATTGAAGAACATCCAGAAACATATGTAGACCTCAATGATCAGTTAATTCGTTTATTTGAGTGTCCAGTTTGTTTTGAACATATTGTTCCTCCTATTTTTCAATGCTTACTGGGACATTTGATTTGTAATAAATGTGTACTTATGTGTGAAAACTGCCCAACATGTAGAAATCCTTTCAACTCAAAACGAAACTTATACATGGAAAAAGTGAATTAATATTTTTGAATTGTATATTGAAGTGTATTTTTAATTATTAAAATGTATTGTTTTTAAGGTTGGTTATTTAGTAAAGTTTCCCTGTAGAAATGCATTAACTGGGTGCAAGCAGCAGATGTTCATTGGTCAAAAAGAGGTACACGAAAAAGAATGTTGCTACAGACATTACCAATGTTTTTTTACTAATTGTGCTTGGAAAGGATATTATCCCGAACTGCATGTCCATATGATTAACAATCATAACATTGGGATTCTAAATGGTTCAGATCAGGTGCAGTATAATAAAATAAATAATTATAAGACAAAATTCTGTTTTGAATAATTGAATAATTTTATTTTTAGTTTCTTGATATTTTATTGCCCAATAATAATCAGACATACAAGTGGTTTTTAATGGCTCACGGTGAATATTTTGCAATTATTGCTCATACATCTGTAGCACCTAGACGTGTAAAAATGTAAGAATTTTGTTTATTTATTTAAAAAATAGTAACAATACTTTATAATTTAAATTAATATTTTATTGGTACTATATTATATTAACATAACTACAGTATTTTTAAGATGAAATTGAATATTGAACTAATTTAAAGTTTAAATAAGAGGTGTCTGGAGGAAGGAAAGAGGAATATTTTATTTCCTGCAGTACTTTACATTTTTTGTGCTGTAAATGTTAAGTTATTAATGACTATTTAATAGTCATTGTAGGTAGTAACATGCATTTAGAATGTTTTAATTCAATATTTTAGTTTTATTTTATTTTAAAAAAAAAAAAGTATTTTAGGTATATCAAAATATAACAAAAATCTAAACTCATTACAGATAGTGGAGGTTTATAAGTTTGATAAATGTTTACATATTATAAACTATTTTGAGCAAAGTTCGATATATAAATAATAAATATTTAATAATAATATAATATAATAGATTTACTACTGCCCGATTTTTGCTATAATATTTCGTTTTGGTTAGTAAAGTCAAGTGGTATTTTATTCTGCTCCGTTACCGCTCTGGTTTAATATCAGTAAAATAACATTAAATAAGAAAAAATATTTTAAAAGTAAAAAAGTTGATTAAAAGTAGTTGTTAACAAATTAAAATCTATTTTCAAAATCTTTATAGGACTATTCAATTAATATACAATGGACAAAAAGTAGGTCTTTTAATTGTGTAAGATTCACAAATTTAAATAAAAAGGTAATAAAATTCATATTTTGCTATATTTACCTAATCTCATGACAATCTATTTTGTCATGAAACCAACTATACCACAGATTATTATTCCATTTGTATATATTCATGGGCGTAGTTTGCTATGGAATTATGGGGGCTACAGCCCACACAGAAACTTTTGTAACACCTTCACGGTGTTTACTTCCATTTAAAACATTTTATCGGAAATTAAAGTTTTAAATATTTTTATAATTTTCCCTGAAATTCGTCAAGGCTTCAAATTTTGGTAGTGCAATGTTACATATAAGGTACCTAACTATTTATTTTTATCATAAAAATCAACATATTTATTTATTGATCAACAGACCCGTTTATGGCGTTGTGTTAAATTTTTGGACTTTCCCTGTTGTTAAATGTAATAATATTAAAGTCTGGTATAATTAGTTTGAAGATGCATAAACTGATATCTTAATTTTTGGAACCAAGTATACTATGTTTTGTATTTCTTTATTAGTAATTATGATATTTATTTTGGAATGAGATGTATAAAAATAAAAGTATATATGTGTATAGTTAATTTTTATAAATTTATAATTTAACATGCGTATCTATAAATAAAATTATTAACATTTTACATTGTAATACTATTAAGCATTTCATTTTTTGAAAAATGTAGGATTCCATTTAGATTCACCATATTTAGTGTGTAATATATACATTTATTTATTTTTGTCAAACATCAAAAACCAGCAGTCACAAATAATAAGCAAGATAGTGTAAATAATCTGTAGTAACAATAATCTACAAGTATCAAGGTTTTAGTTAATTAATCCTCTTCACTGACTATACAATACGTTCACATATGACATTTTACTTCGGCCCTGGTGTTCAATGACATTTTCAACTCTTTTATTTAGTCCTCTTTTTAGGTACGGAACATGATATATGTACCTATTATAATAATAATTTATTATATGTACATTTTTAGTTAGCCATCAAATTGTAAACAATATTCCAATGATATATAATGTTGATAATCATGTGCATCATTGTAATATTCCTAATGATGATAATTGACAATAGTGCACAGTCAACATATTAAAAGAATTATTATATTTAGTGGTCCAAGAAATCAGTAGTTATGATAATATAATAGTACTTTTTCATAATTATTATAATTGGTATTATTTTATATATAATAGTACTTTTGTGTAATGCATTTTGTGATTAATAAATATTTATTTTTTAGTCAAGTAAATTTTATTGGACCAGCAGTTAAGGCAAAATTGTTCAAATTTATAATAACATTAATACAACCTAGAGATCGTGGTATGTCACAAAAATTGATGTACGAGAGGTTGACTCTTCCATATTCAGAAATCTATGAGATGTCTAATAATAATGGCTTGAAGAAGGATATATTTAACTTTCCTGGCGAAGTGCTCGAGCCATTTATTAAAAAAAGACGTCGTCTACCACTTTCGTTAAAGATTGATATGGTTCCTCCTAATTCATAAAGACCAATTTAATCACCTTTATGTTGAATATTATTTTTCAATTTTTATATTAATATATTAGATGTGCATGTGTATACTGTACATAATACACATATATAATAAATATTATTGTGAGATTTTATTGATCATCTTAATTTATATTTCATGTGTAAGAACTTGTACATTAAAACATAAGTAAGCCAAATTTAATTACTAGAATTTTGATTAATAAGTTATTAAAATGAGTATGTTTAATGTATGCTTTCATTTTAAACCTGAAAACTAAATGTGTTGATTAAAATTAACTGTTCTAAGAGGTGCTTATTAATTATTTGTTATATATGAGTATATTACCATCCATTTTATTTAGTCTTAATGTGTTAATTGATGACAAAGGTTAACTGTCGAGTTTGAGATTGATGAAAATGGAAATCCCACAATAAAACATTTTCGAAGAGTGGTTATATTATGGTATTATAAACTCCAGACATTTTATTTTTTTGAGACCGTTATAATTTGTATGATTTAGATAATTTATTTTTTAGAATTCTCATGAGTATAGCATTTCAATATATTAATTTTATAACTAATATTTCCACTTATAGTAAACTCAAAATTCAAATTATTGTTAGATAATATTTTTTTATATATTATGTTGATTATTTGGATTAGGTAGAATAGTTATTAAAAATATAAAACATTTAAATTTTTTCTAAAGACTTTATTGAATAACATTGTTTGATTTTTATGAAAATATTTTATATATTATCAGATTTTGTTTGAATTTCTTGTTATAGTTAAATTAATTGTATCCAACAAACTTTATTCTAAACAAATTACAGAAAAAAATAATTCAAACTAAGTTAACACACATAAATAACTTAACATATTTACTATATCAACATATATAATATAATTTTCCATAATTTTAAATCAGGAAAACACATTTATATAAAACAAATAAATTAGATATTTTTGATTATCAAACATTAGCTATTTGTAATTCCATATTAAATATAAGTTACAAAACTATTAGACTAATATGTTTTAAAAACTTAGTCTTTATCATTCTATTTGTAACAAGTACATTGTAGTATTATACACATAAGTCATAATAGTGCACTCTGATTTGTAATAATAATAAATATTAAAAATATTTTATATAACTCAATTTTTATTTTATGACAAATGTGTTGAAAAATAAATTTTATAATTAATAGTTATTAAAATGTGTTGTTGATGAGATCATAGATGTAATGAAATCAAATTGTATTTTATAAGTACCTATTATCTACCTCTATGTATAATAATATTTTGTATTTTTGAGAATATATTTGATTGATTGTATTATTATAGTTTTTATCTTTATACATACAAATAATATTGTATCGTGATATTTTTGGATTGATAATGGTGTGTAAATTAAAATGGTAAATAAGTAGGTATATAGGTACTATATACCTATCCACCCATAACTGTGTACCCTCAAAATCTGTATTTTTCTAAAAAATTTTATAGATTTTTTTTTATTATTAAGTTTTCTGAAAATTATGATAGTTCCCCCCCCCCAAACCAAGTCTGGGGCCTCTTCTGTATGTTCTTATAATGTTAATTTTTTTAACTTTCAATAAAAAGGCAATTGTATTTTCTTCAAATTAAATTACATGACAAATGATACCATTTATAAATACTTTTAATGAATATTCCTTCTGATTAATAGATACGTTTAAATAATATTATAATTTATATTGTAGGAATATTTTTGGTCTGGATAAAATATAAAAAACAAAAAACTAATAACTATAGGTAAGTTGATTTCAGATTGTTGCACCAATGAAAAGAGAATAAGATAATATACAGCCTTAGAATGTTACAAGCTAGTCTCGAAAGTGATTGTTGATGGATTGCGGACGGTACTTGTTCCAGCAGCATGTACATTATTATGGCCCCGGTCGTCCACAGACAATTCGAATAACGGATACCTGAGCGCTTCCTCGTATGTAGGTGGATACGCAAACGGACCGGACTCGATATACCTGACCAAGTTAGCTGGCACGAAGTTTGGAGAGCACGTTCGAAATATGGTCATGGTCTGTGATGTCTCATACACGTCGAATGGCGACGGACAGTCGATTATGTAGGCAGGTGGTGCTGGGTCCATGAGCATCGCTTCTGAGTAGCTTGGTATCATGCGTACATGTCCGAAAAGCTTGGTAATCTGTAATTTGTATAACATAATATATAGAATCCATATTATTGTGAGTATTAATGTGGGCAGTATCTATATTTTATAAGATTAGGCACATTTGTATCTGTATATTATGGAAATTTTAAAAGTATCTAGATGTTTTTTTACTCAGTGTATCTATTGTATCTTGTAATATTAGTAAAAATAATACTATTTTTATTGGATACATCTTTTAATCATTAGCAATTTATTATAATTTGTATTTTAGTATTTTATAGCGAAAAGCCTTTTTTCTTTATTTAGTTTAGATAAATATCTGTTTATGTAATTTATTAAAATAAATGTTTTGTTTTAACAATAGTTACATAATTTAATAATTGTCTATTCATTTTTATACTTTGAGTGATATGAAAAACTCTTGCATAGTTATAATTATTTAATACTGTAATAATTTTGTAGTTCACATCAATGATAAAAGATAAATGATATAAGTAAATATGCATTAGATAATATTTTAATAATTACTGAAGACTTATAGGTACTGATATATTTTGTGATATATTAGAATCAATTTGATATCAAAATTAGTCTGTATTCTAAAACTCTTGCTCGTGTTTCCTTCTACTTGAAAACATGTACAGACAACCCCTCCCCCCCTGTCATTATAAAATAAATACCTACCTGCCTCTATATTCTTAGCTTTACTTAGACCCATCATCATAAATTTAAACCATATTTAGACCTAAACATAAAGCTACATATAATAAAATAAGATACAAAAGATTTAAGATGCTTGTTTTTTGTTTAGTCTAATAACATTTTCTTTAGCATTGATGATGTTTTAATTAGGTTTTCCTTGCTCCATGAGCTTCAGTCAGTTGGATCTGCGATGGTCTATCAGGAGAATTTTTATTTCAATTAAGATTTGTTGTTTCTTATCCACTCTAGTTACTTATGAGACATTCTTTAGATGAGGGTATCTTTCTATAAATATTAAAACTGAGTTAAATTACTCCTATTCCCAAGTCAGATCACTGATATGACTACAGACCTATCTATATTTAATCTGACATATTAATTAAATAATTGCTTAAAACCATAATTATTCTTCGTGGAATTTGTTCTTTAATTAATAATATAGCCTATAGGTATTTATGGAAGAGCAACATGGGTTTAGAATGGGGTGTTCTACTAGACTTGTAACTTGATCTTTTGCAATTATGTTTTTCAAGCATTTGAGCATCGTTTACAACTAGATGCTATATATTTGGACTTCACAAAAGTGTTTAATTCCATCAACCATCAAATGCTTTTTAAGATACCTACACGAAACAAGTAGGTTCGGCAAACCACTTCTCTTTTAGTTTAAGTCTACTAGTTGATAGATGTCAATATGTGGGTGTTTTATGTTAGCCCAATAGCACATAACAATAGTGTTAGGTCATCTGAGTTTTCAGTTCCATCTTTGTGGCCACTTACCTATCTCCACTTTTAGGTTAATCAACAGAAGTTAAACATCTTATATTTCCGTCGTGTCTGTAGTTACCTACACTAGTACATAGAAGAGATGTACAAATAACGGTAATACTTCGGTTTTCGATATTGATGAAAAATATCGATAAAACATCCTATATGCGCATTTAAACACAAATATAACTCTTGAAAAAATTTAAATTTCGAAAAAAGGCTACGTGGAGCACTAGATAATGTTGTTACATATAGGTAATTTATTTTTCGGTTCATCTTTTTACGACGTTTACGGAAGTTGTTAAAAATGATGAGAAATGCTATCATGAGTTTCTCATTGAAATTTGTTAGCGCTGACATAGGTACTCTTAATTTATCGACCAACTTTGTTTAATTTAAAATTTAGGTTGGTGGTATCTCCCCACCGAACGGCCCTGGCTCTCTCTGCACAAACTATTGGAGAGGACCCTTAGCACCCCCCTCCCCCCGCTGCGATTTGTGCTTATGATTCCTGAAGCGTCAGATATTTTGTGTAATTAAAGTGTTAGTTATAGGTTCTGTTGTAGGTAGGTGTACCTATAGTATAATATAGTCAATATAGATAAAATCACATATTTTGTACTCCGTTTTGTCAAATGTTTTATACGTAGCGCGATCACTCTGTATTACGTGGTTATCAAAATGAAGTAGGTAGGTAGGTAGGTACACCTATAGTAAACAATTAATAATATATAAATAAATACCGTATAATGTACGTATGAAGTATTATAATTGACATAAACCCTGTAGGGCCACGACAATAACAGGAATGAGCATATCCAGTAGGTCGTGGTATTTACGAATCGCGGAAACCGACCAGCACATATGTAATCTTCGAACTCGACACCGGCCAAGTCTAAACTTTCTTTTTTTTCCATATGGTCGTCCACTGGTTCATGTGCCGAAAAGAATTCATTGCGAATGCTTTCAAATTCTTCGGCGTGCCGCGGTCTAGCAAAAGCGAATCCTACAAAAGTCGTAGGAGAGGAAAGTATACATTTTATATTCAGGTATAGAAACATATTACAATACGTAATTTAATTTATTTTGTACCTACCTATGCGTTTCATCGGGTTCAATCTGAGAGTTAAATGAAGGTCGGAAAATTCAGAGGGGGCCCCAACCCATAGATTTAATTTGGTTCTTTATATACTATGAACCCGGGTCGGATTTATAGTTAGGGAGTTCTGGGGCCAGATTTCGGCGGTGGCACCCCAAAAATACAAAAATCGTAAAAACAAGAAAATAAGGATAAAAAAATTTAAATGGAAAAGGTCCCAGGTCAAAATAAAAAAATAAAAAAAATAGTATTAAACATTTTTCTCGCCACTGTACTGTAAATTGTAATATAGGTAGTTTAATATATATAATTGTACATATAAATCATTATATTAATAGGTATATATGGGGCCTCAAAATAAAAATTAGCTAGGGGCCCCGTCCGCATTTGCCGACTAAACGACCGTTAGATCCGCCACTGAGGACGTTAGACTAATATTATTCAATATTTTAGTTTAAAAACTATAAGATAAACTATTATGAATGTTATTAAGTTAACAAAATTAATTACAAAAATTGTTTGGCTATATACTTTATAAGGCGGTGGGTATGTCTGTTACTAGAAATCATTATTATGGGTTTATGTCTGCGGGAAGTCAACATTGTATGTAAGACAGATTGTAGAGAAGTACAGAGAAAGGAAAAGGAAATTGTGTTTGGTATTTATTGATCTAGAGAAGGCTTATCTTATGCTAGGGTTCCTTGGGAGATCTTTAAATAGACATCAATAAAGAAAGGATTACCAACGGTGTATGTGAAAATAATTGAAGACATGTATGGAAGAGCGAGTACAAGAGCGAGGAGTCTGTGTAAAGAAACTAAGGATTTTATTCATTCAGAGTGCACCAGAGTTCGGCTCTGAGTCCGTAATTATTTTCCTTGGTAATGGATGAAATAACAAAGGATATACTACAGGGTGAGGTACCTTGGTATACAAGCTGTTTGCAGATGATATAGTGCTGATAAGGGAGTCAATATAATAGTAATACTTTTATAACTATACGTAATATGTAGTTATGTATACGTAACTAATATACGTAATCTTTTGGTATAAGTGTATAACAATTATAGATTATAACACTTTTATCTACCTAACTGGTAGGTTAGGTTAATTAATGCAGCATGTTAATCATTATTCATTATTGATTACCTATCCAGTAATAATATAATGATGTATCTATTGTGCATCTATCTATTCTAGTGACTGGTGTAATCATTTTGTTTAAGGTACGGTTTCCAAGGCGCGACCGGTCGCCGAGACCGACCGTCGTAACGTTTCCAAAAAGTAAAATCCTCACATTCTAATATCTATACCATGCAGTGAAGTCGTATTTTTTTCTAGTGTTTCGAGTACGAGTTTAAATAATTATAATGAGTTATTTTACTCCTACTTGATAATAAATGATTAAAAATTGCACTAAAAAATGACAAAAAGTAAATCATTTATTTATAAACAGAAAAGTTCAAGAATACTTCAAAGTTTTAATAAATAGACATTTATTACGAAATGAAACAAAATTATTTATATCTCAATAAGTTATTCCTCTTCTTTGACCGTAAAATCCAACTTCGCCATGATGGTCCCGAGCGACCGGTCGCGCTACACAACCGGTGCGGCGCCGGTCGCGACGTCGAATTTCGGTCGCTTCACAGCGGTCGCACGTAGGAAACCAGTCCATATACGAATTACATGCAAGCATTGGGACGGCGACCGGTCGTGCCTTGGAAACCGTACTTTTAAGGTGATATAAGGTATTTATATAGTGGAATAATAAAGTTTCGCTTATTATCCTCGAAAATTCGAATATCATGCCCAGTATAATGATTTAATAATTTACGGGTATCCTATTATTAGGTTTTATTTGTAAATCTGATAATAAAAATATAATATATGTTGGTATACTCAGTGGCGGATCCAGGGGTAGGGTAAAAGGTGGCATTTGTACAAGGTGGCTGTACATACATTATGTATTTTCTCGGAATAGTGTGAATATAATTATTTATATAGGTACCTACCTGATATTTAAATAAAAATAAATGTATGTAGTTGGTACTTAAAATGGAAATTGCATATATATATATATATACGAGACACGTGCAGAAAGTAAGTGTACTAGTACTTTCAAGGGAAGAGGGATTCCTCCCCCCCTAAAGTTCATATTATCGTACTGGGAGGCTATCCCTGTTTCGAATGAGACCAGAACCAGGTCAGTATAACGAAAATAATTACGAACGCAGTACTTTTCAGTGAACGATGTCCATAAAAAATCCCACCAAAAGCAACGTTTTTGAAGTTTTAGAATTGTAGAGTTTTTGGATCGTTGTGAACTCGAAAGAGATGATTTTCTCCACTCTATTGTTACTGGAGATGAAACGTGAGTGGTTCACTACACTCCTGAAATCAAAAAGCAGTCATCAAAATGGCGTTTCACTAATTTACCTTCGTTTAAAAATGCCATGATTTGTTGGCCGAAATGACAATTTTCAATTTTTCGTCTGAATTTTGAATTGGTGTGACGCCATTGCGAAGACTGCCTCATGGTTTCAGAAGTATAGTTAGACACCAACGTTTCATCTCCAGATTAACAATAGAGTGTAAAAAAAGTATCTCCTTTGAGTTTATAACGATCCAAAAGCTTTTCACTTTAAAAACTTCCCACTTAGTGGGATTTTCTGTGAACATTGTTCACGGAAAATGCTACCGAGTCCGTAATTTTCGTCGTACTAACCTGGTTCTGGTCTCATTCGAAGCAAGGGCCATCTAACACGGAAATATCATCAACTTTGGGAGTAGGGGAAATCCCTCTGCCCGTGAGAGTACTACCGCACTTATTTTCTGGACACGCCTCGTATATATAATATAATATGCATTAGAAGATATTATAATTTTAGTTCTAAAAATCTGTAGTTGTATAACATCTTGGCCCTTTGGTAGTTTTAAGTTTCATGTTAATTTTCCATAATAATACAATATTTGATAGGTAAATAGTATTTATAGTTAAATAGCACGTCAAATACGACATTTGTAAAAAAATATACTTCATGCAATTATGACTCACGTACCTTTACTGAATTCAATTTTCACCAACGGACTTTTTTGGCGAAACACGAGATAATCAGATATGTCAGTGTAACCGAAATTCCGGTGGTCAAACGATACCCGGGCCACGTGCATGTTCACCCGGGTCATTTGTCTTGGATTTCGTCTCGGCGACTTTGGTTCTGCAAAATGATAGCATGACGCTTGCCACCTAAATTTAAAATCAAAATTTGAAACAAAAAGGCAAACTATAGATGGATTTTTAAATTGATTTCGTACACATACCATACGTGTGGTTCTGCTCTTTTAAGTCGTACGATGTGTTCGGAAATAGCTGAGATTGGCATGAGATCTGTTTCTGTCAGATCCCATACAATCTCGCTATACCGACATTCTATGATATAAAATATGTATAGAAATAGACATCCTAAGACGCAGTAAATGTATTCGAGCCAATTGTTTTTAGACAAACCAATCTATACAAATGCATAAAAAATTTTACATTTATTTTTCATTTAGTGTCAATCATCTTTTTTTTAGAAAAATAATAACAATAAATACAAATTTAATACTCGTTAAAACGTATATGAAATAATAATAATATTTTAAGTATAACGGATATAAATTAATATTATATCATGTTGTAAATAAAAATGCAACTGAGAGTATTAATTGTACAAAATTAGTACCTATACTTTTTATAATATATTATATACCGCTGGCACGGTATATAATATATTATAAATCGTGGTACCTAGTAACTGATATTTTCAATATTATTATTATATATTATTATTATTAATTATATAAAAAGTAATTATTTTTAGATTTTTTTTTCAAGGAGTTAAGATATTTGTACGTACATTGGACGGATCTCGAAGTACTCCTAATATGAATATGATAATAATTATTGTTAGAATAAAACATTTCCACGTTTCTCTCCATTGAAATGCTTCTGTTAATTTTGTATCCTGTACATATTGCTGGAAGAACAAAATCACAATAATTATTTTTAACTTTTAATAATACTAAATTACTTTTATTTTGTGATAATAGTACCTACCTAATAATAATCATCTATATACAATATACATATAAATTCAGTGTTTAAATTGAACAAAATAGAAGAAGTATACCTACTATACCTACAATTTGGATTGAAAAAATAATAAATAAAAAAAATAGCGGTCCCTCAAACTAATTAATTTGTATACCGCCGTAAATAGATTATAATTTGTAAATTGTAAGGGTGCTCTCAAAATATATTAAAAAATAG
Source organism: Pemphigus obesinymphae (assembly GCA_025469235.1). Taxonomy (NCBI): domain Eukaryota; kingdom Metazoa; phylum Arthropoda; class Insecta; order Hemiptera; family Aphididae; genus Pemphigus; species Pemphigus obesinymphae. The sequence goes on from JAIPRL010007158.1 coordinate 23,318, forward strand.
TAGAGCACCACCACCGGCCTCTTTCTATTTGAGAAATTTATAATATAATTTATTATTTAATAGGTAGGTACACAAAATTACAATAGTAAATACCTAATAATTAATGAAGTAATGTAATTTTACGACATTACGACTTACAAGGATGAAATATCGTAGGACGAAAATATTGTATAACGTACCCAATTGATGATATGAACTGTAAATATTTGTATATTATTTTTAAATAAAATAGTTATAGGAATTTATTTTATGTTTATTTTTATTTGAGCAACGTAAAATGTAAGACTTTTGACTTTCTGTTCAATCAATTTTAATTAAAAAAAAAAATCAATTAGGTAGGTAGTAGGTACCTATATAAATAAAATAATTTATGACTGATAACAGAATAAGTGTAATAGGTACCTATAATAGCCAATGTACCTGCTACCTACACAGTATCGGTTGCGTATATGTATACGGATTAATGAATATTTTTTTTGGAGTTATTACTATTATTATTAGATAACGATAATATAAATTATTTTTTGTGCAATAAATTTCTAGTATAAGCAGTGATGGAATAGAAGGAACTTTACTTGACACCTGTTTATATTACATTGGGAAATAATCAATATTTTATCAGAAAAGGAGGGTTAAACTCCCCTCTCTCTTTCTCTATAAATAAGTGCACAATATATAGACAATACTACAAGACTGACAGGGTGGAAACGCGCTACGTACACGAAGGGTATACCTATTATATAATATAGGTAACGAGCTATAAAATAAATTATAAATAATATATAACTCTTAAAATATATTCACATTTAATTTATATTCACATTTAAAATATATTCAGTGCTCGAATTGGAAAAATAGTGGAGGTACTCTCGAGCTTTCAATAAATGAGCGTTTCCTCAAACTATGTAACTCGTATACCGTAAAAAATAATTAGTAAGGGTGCTCTCAAAATTACGACTCAATAAACAGAGACAAATTATGGGAAGTCATGAGCCAGTTAGGTATACCAGCCAAGTTAACCAGACTAATAAAAGCGTGTTCATATAATTTAAAAAGTAAAATCAGTTTTGGAGGAGATGTATCCGGAGAGTTTCCGGTAACGACTGGTCTCAGACAAGGGGATGCTTTATCACCTGCTCTGTTCAACATCGCCCTAGAATCAGTCATGAGGATAGTA
>JAIPRL010007159.1:0-24494 GCA_025469235.1 Pemphigus obesinymphae
ATTAACTTTTACTTTGTAATTTTTAAAACTATTATTATTATGTATTATTATTAAAACTTTGTTAATATATAGGTACCACGTTAAATTAATATACCAAACAGTAGTGAATTTAAATAAATTAAATTTTATATAACTATAAACTTTTTTTAAATAAATAAGGTGTATTCAAATTGTGGCCCGTGAAAAAATGTATTTTTATTTTTTGGCCCTTGACACTAAAAAGGTTGCCGACCCCTGATCTAGACCATCAGGTACCTAATAATATTCATAATCGAATGAAATAAAATTTTATCGATATTTCCTAGATGAATGATAACCTAAGCTTGTTAAATTTTCCTTTTTAGGATACCTGTAAAAATAATGGAATATTATTGTTAATTAATTCTGCGTAAAATTTTTCACTAAGGTTAATTACAAAAAAAAAAAAAAAAAAAAACCGACATCTAGTTTCTTAAAATTAAATTTTAAAATGTAACTACGTAGAAAAATATAGTAATTAATAATAATTTCTACAATTAAAAGTAGTATTATGCTAGTATAATTACTGCTTTTACAGTTAGGAATTGAAATGTTCAACACAGTGTTATTGCATTTTATTCTAGTAATACGTTTAAATAATTTGCGTACCTATATAATATACAACTACACGTTTCATTGATAAAATTAAACACTATTTAAAAGGAAATCAGAAATAATTTAATCATTAGACATCATTCAATCCAAAAGTAAAATAATAGTGTCGATGTTAATGTACGTTAATATTAACCTATATGTTTATAATTTAATATTGAACCATTAAAAACGGAAGGTTCCTTTAATAATTGTTTAATGATTTAACTCTTCACTATGATTTTTCAAAATGAAGTATTTTTATGTTTTATTGTTAGACTTGACATTATATTGTAATATTAAGTTTAGAAAATTTTTTTAAATTTTATATATAAAATTAAAATAACAGGTACCTATCTGTTATATTGTACACTTTATTTATTTGATTTATAATGTACACTAGTTGTAGTATAAATGGTTAAATATCAGTCTAAATGATTGTAATGTGGTCAAAACGCGTATTTCGTAGCTCGAGGTCCCCGGTTCGACTCCCAGGTAGCAAATGTGGTAGCAAACGCATTTTTTTTCTCGCTAGTGGCGTCTGGTCCTCATGTAGGCTATAATTACCAAAACGCATTCAACAATTTGGTAGCTATATATGCTTGTCATAGCTATCAAGAACCATTTTCGACCCCTAATATGTGAAGGTGCAAACCAGACCACGTCAGAGTTTGGGAAATAAGAGAATGTAAAACCGTTAATTTTTTATATAAGTAATATATCATTTTCAAAAAGTCATAAAATGATATATATTTTTTTATATATTAAATATGAAAGGGTTAAACAATTATATTCCATCACATAGCTTGATTGACAAAATGTTACTATTTTTATTTACTTTTCACTAGATATTTCACTGTTAGAAATGTTCTCTTTGTGTGTATTGAAGTTGAAACTCGTAGATTAACTGACAGTTTTCAAATAACAAAATAAATATTTGAAAATGATTCGGACATTCGATATTCCGATTTTAAAGTACTTTTAGTTTTTAGGATTATTTTATCATTTTATTTCAGATTTCTCAGTCTAAGTTATAGTATTTTTAAATTTCGATTTTTAAATAGTTTAAATAAGATTATACAAACAATACAAATAAGTGAATAAAAACTTACCTATCTCTCGAAAAATTTTTAAGGGTATTTAAACTCTAAATTTAACCAACAGTATACATGATTTAAGTATTATTTTGCACAATTTTACTATATTTCTTTATGTGTACAGTGCACACCATAAAATTGGTTCAGTAAATAACTTGTACATTTATATTGGCTCTAGTTTAGAATAAAAGGGTAACAGATATAAATGTAACTAAATCACAATTATTTGTTGATTTTGTACTGCTCAATTTTATTTATTAAAAGTTTGCGTAATTATAAGCCCTTTGACTATAATTCGATATAATATACTGTATAAACTATTTATGCACTAAAAATGCATAAATAGTTATATGTAGGTACCTACTAAAAGTGTGTAATTCTCAGAAAATCCTTTTAGCTTTCTCCTTTTAGAAAATATCCGATATTATTTTCCGACAATTACCGATTGCTTTTAAAATTCCTATACAGTCTTGTGCACTTCTAAAAACACATCAAACGCTAATAATAATCGATAATGACGACAAAATCAAAAATATTACATTAATCGGTAAATCACTATAATATTTTAAATGCATTTAGTAGGTAATAATAATAATTATAAAGGAAATAATAAAAAGTAAAATAGAATGATTCAAAAAACTATAGATAAAAGTTAACAATAGTAAAATCAGTTAGTGTATTTTTAAAAAGCACACATCCAGATTTGGATGCCACGTGTCATTGCGGGACAAATTAGATTTTAAATAATTGAACGCTAATTATAAGTGTTTATAGTTTCTAAGTATAGAGTATGTTTTATTGGAGCCCGGGGAGGTCACAAAGTTTTATATAATTTCTCCAAGCGTCGGTATCAACACAAAATCTTTATTATTTCATTATCTAATTTATATTATCAAGTCGCAGAGATCAAGTACGCGTAATAGAAATCCATTTTAATTTTCGTTGACTTCCATTCTCTGGATTTAATCAATTATGTTAAACGTAAATTTACGAGGGGATCTTGAATTTTGTTTCACACTGACCGTGTACCTCTATCAATGATGTCTACGCAGTTATTCCTGTATTATATGCGAAGGTGGCTATAAGATATAGTGACATTATAATTGAAGTGTTACATCAGTATATTGTATACACGTATCATAAAGTACTTTTCCTGCTTTTAACGAATAGACTGCGAATAGTTCGTCTTTACCGTGAACCGCGCAAATTCATTAGACTAGAAAATATTTAAGAATGATGCTGGAGAAGCAATAATGGATTCTTCGTACCAGAGATCTGATCGAATCGTGTTCACAATATAGTACAGTACCTTTACGAACATTATTTTATTTTTGAACATGATTTTGAATAGGTGAAAATTGATTAATATGAATGAATTAAACGATTTCGTACAATATATCACATATAACAATAATAATGTACCTATTATATAGTAGGTATATAATATATCGAAAATTTAATATAATCACAATTATTATTCAGGTAAATGTGAGATTCGGTATAAATGGCGTACAATACCAAAACGTATGAAAAACGTCAATGCGATTTATAAGACTACACGCGGTAATACGACATTTTGGTTCGGTATTGTACACGTTACACGTCATTATCTGCAGTAGACCTACGAGCTCGTAAATGAATCATTTGTCAACTGGAGACTATACTAATATATAAAGCGCACCTTAGGATTCGATCAATGAACGAATAATGTAGAGTTACTGTGTAGACACATATAAATACGCAATAAAACGGAGAAAAATAAGTAGAAAAAACGATTCCGTGTAAACTTGATTAATTAAACTATATCGTACAGTGTTTCATGCAGTTAAATTCCTCCGGATATCACAGTTCTAGGCGATAAAATTTAATCCACGACCGTATATTACACCGTACAAAAATTGCTCGTTTAGATTAAATCCTGTTGACTTTGAACTGCGGAAAACGCGTATGAGAAGGAGTTCGCCCTCAAATTGATTGGTTTCCATAAAAATTATATTTGAAGAAATCGTATTGAAATAATTGCACTCCGCTTTACACGACATTTCATAAAATAATTTATACGCAATTTCTGAAACGCTTGAATAATTATAGACTATATATAGTTAATCATTTAGTTTTATTACAGCCATACTGTGGGTAAACATACAAGGTATCAAAAATCAAATACGTAGGTATAATATGTTTGAACAACGTATTTCTCACCTGTTCAAAATAATTATAATGCGTGTGTACCTAAACATAGGACGTTTTATATAAAACGAATGAATTATGTGATCATAAATGTTGAAAAATGTATCGATCGTAATAAATATGTATAATGTTTTGTAATTAAACGATATTGTTAAAAGGACGCTACACAAGCCCCGATTATTAAGAGGTTTTGTGTAGGCAATTTTTATGAAATTTAAAGAAAAATGAAAATCCCGTTATTTATACAAATTTCAATATATTTTAAAAGTAATTTAAAAATTGTCCTGTGCCAATACCACTTTTTATTCTTGTGTAATCACAATAATTGTTAAAAAAATATGTCTACTTAGATTGCAAATAATAATGATTCCACATTGATTTTAGAGCTATATATATATACAATTAAAATGAAGGAAAACAATATCTCCGAGTGTATATCAAATCTTTTTTTCATTATTCCAATGTGAAATATACTTTTTACAAGTGAACAACATTTTTTAGCATAATTAAACAATTTTAATTCTTTTAAAAATTAATTGTTTGAAAAAAAGCTCCAATGTGCAAACGAAAATATTGTTCTTTTTAATTTGAATAATAGGTGATTTTTTTCTAAATTTACTCTGATCAAAATTATTTACAATCTTAGTGATGTCACATACATCTAGTATGTTTTATGTCCTCTTAAGAATTTTTACTCTAAATTATTTTTATCGTTGAGGAGTTCAAATATATTCCAGAGATAATATTTTACGTTATTTTATCAAATAATAATTAAGGTACCTATTTTTAATTACTGTACACTTCTATACACTTATAATGAATTTTGAAATTTGTCACAAATTTCTTTTTTCTTTTAGGTAGGAAAAAGCTTTTAGACAATAATATTATATAATATATATATTATATACATTTTAAAAAGTTGGGAATTATATTTTATTTCCTCTACCAAAACTCTTATACTCTTACTCAAAAAATAAATAACAAAGTTGTATCATACACACATTTATGAGAAAAAACTATGTACTTGTATATTAAGGGATGGTATATAGATATATAAAAAACATATAAAAAACAATTTCACACAATTTTTTTATGGGCAAGATCTCTATATAGTCTTACACTACATAATACCTTGACTTCAACCTATATATAGTTGAAATATATAATATTTTGTTTGAAATTCAACTGTCTCAGTAAGTAAATTCAATGAAATCGAAAAATTACAAAATTATCAATTCGTAAATATTTATCATTTATTGTCTGCGTGAATGAAAACAAAAGAAAGTTAGTCAATAGGTTAAAAAAAATATTGTCATTAATGATGCGTAAATTGAATTTAAAAATTCGAAAGAACTAAAATTATATAATTATTTTAATTGTTTTTGTTAAATATTCAAATGTTTGGCAGTTTAGCGATATAAATCAAAAATATATCATGATTATTGTGAAAAAAATCTCGTCCATCCGGTAATTATATATATATAGGTAATTTTAAGTAATTATACAATGAAAAAAAAAAATAAGTGTTGTTTAATTGATCGTAAAATTGATGTTTTTGACAACTATAATAACGATAAAATTTTAGAAAAAAAAAAAACATTATTATACCCGGACACTGGACAGTCAAACACGTCTTCGCGTTTTAAATAATTACTCATACCCAAAACAGGCCATTCGTTTTTTTTTTTTTTTTTACATCGAACAAAAATTCCGAAATTATCCAAACGGTATAATTCTCCTCCGACCTATATATAAAAAAAAATTTACATATACCATAATTACCACCATTATCAACATATTTGAACACAATATTCGACCGTAAATATATACGAACAAATTGTAAGTTTGTTGTAAATGTAATGGCCGCTTGTGCTAGTGCTGTGTCTATCCAGTCTTTGTGGCGTTGATCGATTTATTAAAAAACAAAAAATTGCTTATATTATATATTATTCTATGCTAAAAATTTAAAAAAAAAATAAAAATAATTAATTAATTTTTCATATTAATCTTATGAAGTTTTGTACATTTAATCTAAAGCGTTTGGTTTCGGAAAATGACTCGACTCGGTGCTGCAGTGTGTTTGCCTTTTGATATTGAAACTTCTGAATAAAAAGGTCAGAATATGTTTTTAATACGAATATAAAAATATGTTTAACGCCAATGAAATATACTTTTTTTATAATTAAAATGTATATTTATTCGTGGTAAATGATATGTATGGCACATATATATAGGTACATTTTATAAATACGTCTGTCATACATTTACGAAAAAAAAAAAATGCTAAATTTTAACTCACACATAGTATATATACACACGATTTATTTTATGTGCTTATTCCACGTACATAATATATTATATAATATGTATGTAATATATAATAATTAATAATATACGTTCGTTAATACTTTTTTTAATTTTAAACGTTTGATATGTTTTCCATATTTTATATAATTTTTATTTTCACCCAGTTGTTAAATATTTAGTTCCGATGTACCTCATTATCTGTTAACGGTTTTTCACTGAAAAACAGCCCAAAGCAGAAGCGGATACAGAGGTCCTAAACGGGAGGGGCAGTTTATCAGTTATAACTATAATAGGCAAAAAAAAAAAATGCCATTTTACTCCAAAATTTTTTTGTGAACGGGGGGGGGGCAATTGTCCCCATTTTCTCCCCCTGTATCCGCTCTTGATTCTTGGTCCAAAGGTCATTTTTTTTGTTTTCTCGGTAGTTTTTTTTTTTTTTGTGAAAAATACTTGTCTTTTATAACAGAAAATTTTAATAAATGCGGTTACTATATATATTAATAATATTATATAATATATGTACATAATATGTGACAGTCATAGTTCCGTAAACTACACTGAGCTCCACTTAAAATCGTTTTACAGAATATTAACTTTTAACTATTTTAACTTAACTTAAATGATTTATTTTTAAACAAAATGTTAACTTAACTCAGTTTTTTGCACCAAAAGTATTATTTGGTTTTTATCTATTTTCAACTTTATCTCAACTCAAAATAGTTTTAAAAGAAAAGCACCTTACTTTATTTCAATATTAAATTTAAATTTCAAAATATTTGTTTAATATTATTTTAACATTCAAATTATCTTCAAAAGACAATTGTATTTAATTTTTGTATCGCATGACCTCTTTTATTGAATAAATGTATTTCATCGGTTTACACTGTCACTTATTTTTAATTATTCAGAACTTTTGCGATATTGCTTGTGCTACGTTAAATAAAATTAACAAAATGATTGACGGTAATTAGACGATTATCAAAACCAATTGGTTCAAACCGCTAATTATATGATCGCCTGCACTCGAGCCGTAACTTAAGTAGGTATCTGGCATAGATAAGTGCAGGGCTTAAATTTAAAAATATTCAATTGTTTAACGTTATTTTACATTTAAACGTTTTTCATTTTTTACGTTTAATCTTATTAATTTTTCAAACGTTATTCATTAATTTCGTTTATCGTTATTAGTTATTTAAATGTTATATTTTTTTTTTTGTTCGTTTAATGTTTAAATAGGTTATTTAACGTTTAACGGTTTTTGTCGTTAAATTTTGTTTAGTTAGTGTTTGGTATGTGGACAATAAACCATGGTTGAGACTGGTAATTACTAAATAATATTACTGCACAGTCTGTCATTAAAAAATAAAAATCATACTGGAATATAAGTTAACTCTCCAGTTACAAAGAATAAGAATATTATCCTCACACTGTTTATATGATAGTCCGTATTTTGTATATAGAAGGAAATAAGTGAAGAAAAAGTCCAAAAAAGAGGGTTGAATGTGATATAGTGAGTGTTACGAAGAGGCTAGTGTGCGTGAATAGAATACGAAAGATCGAGTTAAGTGGAAATATAGGACATAGGGTCGAGACAAAGGAGGAGAAGAAGAAGAAGAAGAAGAAGAAGACTAAATTTTGTAAAAATTTAAAAGGGAATTCGTTTAAATTCAGAACACTTAAGAGCTTAATAATTACTGACGGCTTAACTATATGAAATAATATGTCACTATATTAGTATAGATAGGTAAGTGTTTAATATTAGAAAAAAACGATGAAAAAAAAAAACCATTTGCACGATGTCATAAAAATTTACGAAACACATAGTCACCGCGAAACTCTATTTCTGTACAATAAAATGACAAAATATGTTAAACTGAAATTTTACATTGGAGTTATATTTAATTATACATAAATAATATACGAGTATATATGTGGTGGTTGGTCTGCATTGTTGTCTATAATCAGTTGTGCGTTTAAGACGATTAAAACACGGAAACTAACACGAAACTATAAAAATACAATGATATACGTACTATATTTTATTAAATACCTAACCTACTATTATTGTTATCTTTTGCGATTATATGAAAATACATTTCTCGGTAGGTATAGTGAAAAGTATATAATTTATCGTTACAAAACATTGTTGAAAATAACATTAGGTATATAATATAGGCTATATATGTAATTTTTACGAATATTTATTGGTATTAAAGATAAAATTTGCCGTCTATATTATATAACGAAAAACGTTTTATTTTTTATTTATTTGGTTTTTTTTTTTTACGTTCATTTTACGTTTAATCGTTATCGGTTTAATATATATATATATATATTATGTTTAACGATACGTTTTGTTTTTAGTGATTTTTAAATAGTTTGTTTTTTGTTTTTCGTTTATTGATTATATATAGGTACGTTATTTAGAAACAATTTTCCGTTTTAAACGTAGTTATAATTAAAACGTTATGGATAACGTTTTTAATCCCTGCCAAAGTGTACTTCGGAGCTTTACACATTAATTGTCTCTTAATAGGAATTGCTGTCCTAAAGATTCAATCCGATATTGCGGAAAAATATCGTTCTATTGTGTTTTCATGGATATTCTACTAAATCATACAGCTGTTTTAGATTTCAAAAAATAATTATATTTTACACGAATACATATTTTATAGACGCAAATTTTGCAAAACGTTTGAAAACAGTGAAATCATATCGTGAAAGTACACGAAAACGTATGTTTTTATAAATGTATTACATTATAAAATTACAATATTATTATATATTATTATCGTAATAAAAAAAAATAAATCGTCCAGATACAGTTGATGGATGTTGGTCTATCTCGTTTCTTTGAAAGAAAAGATAAATCATTAATCAATATTCAAAGACGATTATGAGCAAATTTAGGTGAGTGTAATAATTTTGTTTAAAAAATGTAGTCAATCACAACTTTTTATTTCCCCTAATATTATCATCCGTTAAGAGGGTAGTTTTTCTTCACACTTAAGAATACACTACAGGGAAATCGAAAAATAAACTCTTCAAAGCAGGTATGTACCTATACTAGATGCAATTTTCTATCAAAATAGCATTTTAATCCAAAACTCTTTTTCTGGACTCCTTATACTCGAAAAAATGTATAGACATCACTTAAATAAAACACATAATTTTAAAACCAATATATTACTCGCTTCGCTCCGAATCTAATATATATAGTTGTAGGTGCCATGCGTAATATTTTATTTATACGTAAATACACAATATTAAGAACTATCCCTTTGAATTAAAATTACATTTCGTAAAATCTACACAGTTTATAAGGTAAATTTAATAAAACTATATAGGTATTCGGTATAAACAGTATTGTTTAATAAATACAAATAAAATTATACAACCTACCTATGCGCTTATTTTTATTTGCTTACCTTGGCTTTTATAATTGTATTTTTATATACCCATAAATACAATTTATTATTTCATAAATAAGTTAAAATTAGATGGATATCTACTATAGCATTTTAATAAACTGAATTCATATTTCAAAATATATACTGGGAATAATTTTTTTTTTTTTATTAATAAATAAATAATAACAAAAATATACATTTTAAACATAAGGCTTCTAAAAATAAGTATAGGTACGTAATATTTATTTACAAAAATATAATATTTTCAAGTATTTACTACTACTGTATAAACGATTTTATAGCCAAACATATTTTTTAATTTAGGATACTAAATATTCTTTAGATACAGTAAGTCCAATATTATCGATTTAAAATGTATTAAATAAGTAGATATCTATTTCAATGCATTTTATTTAGTATACGTCGGTCGTAACGTAATTGTAATAAAAACATTTTAGAGTTACCTATACTGAAAATGATATCCACGTTTACCGTTTAGGCATAAATTTGTTTTCAATTCCACGAACCAATAAAAATTTTCATTACGTCGAGTTTTTAATGGATGGATATTATTTTCATTACAGAGGTCTCCTGTCAGCTCTTATTTAGATTGATCCGTGAAATATTTCATTGACTAAATTTTTCAAAATATATACTTCACACGCAATCGTTATTATATTTTCATTGAACAAATATGTGCTATTTTTTAAAATAAAAATTCGAATACCTTCAGATATTCTCATATAATATAAAATACCTGTAACGCCATATAAATGTAATTGCATTTATATTTTTGTTACTATTAAGTAAAACGTTCAAAATAATATTCAATTGAAGTTATATATAGGTAAAAACTCATACTCGTATAATACGAATAAAATGAAATTTATATAGATACCTACTATTATATTGTACAATATGAATGTTATAAATATATTTTATAACTAAAATATTATGTTTATTATGGATGGACATTCAATAGAATTCATCAAAAATATAATATTATATAAAAATAGATAATTATAATAATATAGGTACATAAATAATACGTATAGTAAAGAGATTACCTAATATATTATAATGGCTATTAAGAAGACGCCACACAATCTGTTTTAAGGGGTTCAATATGTAAGCAATTTTAAGAATATTTATAAAAATATTAAATTAAAAAATTAACTTATAAATTTGAAGAAGTCTCATATAAAAATATTAATTTTGTATTGTTACTTAATAATAAATAATTATTGTTAATGAAAAAAAAAACATATTTCGAGATATTCACGTTTTTAACGTGTATGACAAACCAGTATACAAATTTAAGATTCATAAGATAACCTACATTTTTACTTGGATGGTGTTTGATAAAATTATTATAAGCCGAATTATAATATACTTCAAAAATATAAAAAACTATGAAATCTTCCGATCTTTAAAAAATATATATATCGACTATCAAGATACTTTAACATACTACCTTGTAATTTTTTTTTGAATACTATTGGTCATTTTCTCCAATTTATTTAAGAAAAATGAATTAATATATTTTAATTTTGTATTTTATACATGTTCATATTAATCTTGAAGTACAAAAAAAGAATGTTTTTAAATTATTTTAAAACCATAAAGGCGATGGAGTGGTTGGTGAAAAGGAACTTTTTTTTTTTAATTATATCCACGAGTAACCATCTGCAGGTTTCAATTTTCAATGTAGAACCAAAAACAAAAACTATTTCAAAAGAAAATGCCAAAATCTAGTGAAGCACGTAAGATTTTTTAGAAATTTTTATTTTTACAGAAATGGCTTCATTTTAAAGAAAAAGTTCGCTTTAATTAACAAATTGGTTAAAAATTGGTTATGAAATAGTTAAATTACAATCAATCGATAAAATCCGGTGTATTTCACTAGAAAATATAAATATTATAGGTACCTATTATAAAGCTACAATAGCAATATAATAGAGTTGATAGGTTGAAAATTGAAGGAGTTAGTTGATTGCCCGCCTTCAAAAACATAGATTTTCGAAAAACGCATTTAAAATTTCAAATATTAAAAATTTACAATTTTCTAATTAATGTTTTACCTTAATCTGAAATTGATCTTCCAAATGAACTGAAAATTTAAAAAGAGGCATTCGAAGCTCACTTTCAAATTACACGTAAATCAGCATCGTCTTTTTGCATTTAAACCGATAAAAAAAAAAAAAAAATAGCCAAAAAAAATCTACAATGTACAATATCTCTTAAACTACTCAGTTTTTTCTATTTAATTATATCATAATTTACAATATCTACATAAACATATCTAAACATATTAAATTAAGATTTTTATATAATTTTAATTCTTACAAACATCGAAAAATCTTTTTAATGTTACTTTTTTTTTTCAAATTGTAAAGGAAATTATTACTATATCACCAAAAAAATGCAAAGCCTATAGAAAAGTAATTCTCACATATAACTTTAAAAATAACCTAAAATCAGGATAAAAATGTGATAAAATGTATGTACCTACATTTTATAAATATAAATAAACCTTCACTATAAAAAATACAACCTACAAAACTCGAATTTTACTATTATTTGATAAAAACAAAAAATTAAATTAAACATTATTTAAAGTAATACTATTTTAATCGCGCACGATCAACTGATGAATGCAAATACACACTGCAATATTAAAGTTTGTATTTGGAAAAACAGAAATGATTTTTTATTTATATTCTACATTAATACTTCTCTCGTCTAAAACATTAAAAATAATTGAAACAACTAATTATAGATATCAATTTATTCGACGTTAAACATATGTTGGTACATAAGTTGTTGTACATCGATGTTTTCTAGTGGATATTTTCTTAATCATACATAACTATGAAATAAATAAATTATTATACTCGTCATTTAAAAAAAAAAACTTCAAGGATACGCTAACAAGACTTTTAATACGATAACGAATAAAAATAAACATATACGCGAGTTCATATAAAAATATTATGATACAAATTATATGCATTGAATTTTAAGTATAATTTGAGACAGATATATTTTTTCTTCTTTTACTGGCTTTTATGACCCTGCATGTGTGTTTACCGCCATTTTTCCCGGTTCTCGGTTATATTTCTCCATTCGTGTACTTCCGGTCTTTCCAAATCCTTTTCGACCACATCCAGCCGCCTTTTCTGGGCCTCCTTGTCGGTCTCTTCCCGCCTGGTTTCTACTAACTAATGCCCGTTTTAGTGGTGTTTTCATCGTTTCTGCGCATTTCGTGTCCGAGAGCCATTGTGATCCGTTATAAAGTTTCTGACTGATGGCATTCCAACTTTCTCCTGCAGTTTCTTATCGAATTTCCTTCTCCACATTCCAGTATGCATTATTGTCAAATTGTTAGCCATAAATCACCCGCCAGATTCTATTTTCAAAAGTTCTAAGTCTACATTGTGTTGCGCTCGTAGTTGCGTCCATGACTCGTACCTCGGCCCTTATATTAATGACGTGAACAATCGAATCTTGGTTTTTTTTTTTTTTTTTTTTTTTTTTTAATATTTTAATTGTGAAATTTAGAGAGTACAAGAGACGCTCACACGGTCTTCACTATACTCCACACTTATTTCTCTCATGCCCGTAGAATTATCACAATTATTACAATTTGCAATATTATTACTCGTGCTTAGCATCACGTCGAGGTGTTAAAATTCGTTTACTTTTTTTGAAGGCTCAATCTTCTGTATTAAATAGTTCTGTAAGTTTGGTCTTCTCCGCATTTATTTCCAATTCTAATCTTTCCGCTTCTGGCTCTCTATAGACATATAACAGCTCTCTCCGTATCACTTCTGACACTTTCGCACCAACACGTTCAGTTTAACCTCAAAATCCACAACCTAAATTTGAATCTGATCTATGAATACTCTGGTTGACTCTACTAGCATCCCACTAACCGCTTTCTTCAGCGCGATGTTGAATAATAGCGGAGAAAACGATTAATTTCTATCAGAGATATACTATATAATATAGTATATTTCTACACTCGATATTTTTTATTTATCTAAAATAAAACGTATACAATATATATTCTACTAGAATTAATCAATTCAAGACTCAAACAAAACATTAATTTTCGTTTTCTTCGAAGAAAAAAGGGGTTTTCTCCGAAGTTACATTTACCAATAAAATAATTTACATATACATATATATTCCTCATATATTTAAATTAATCGATACAAATATCGTATTTTACTTAACTGCACATTATAAAAATATAGTAGAAATTAAATTTCGATGTACTACTGGGATACCAGCTAATATAATCATACATTTTCTTTTTATTCATCATGTGTAATTAAATTCAATTTTTAAATACAACAATAAGAAAAATCAACGAACGCATCAAATAAAAAATCACTTCAATACTACGGTTATTTTCCGGTGGACGTATCAAATAAAGCATAGAATTTTCTTTGGTATACATCAACTTGGATGTGATAGTTGTTATATTATAAAACAAAAATCTTTGACTATATTCGATAGTTAAAAGTATCGACAATTCCCATCACTAGGTTTTACTATCATTAAAAATGTATTTCTCTCTTTTATTCCATAATGTTCAATTCTACATTTAATATATCCTATTTTATATTATTATAATTTAATAATATTTAATACTGATAATATATTGATGTATCCATACAAATATTATTCAATAAATTAGTGAAGGGGAAATTATTTCAACCCCTAAAATTAAACCCAAATCAATTTCATTATTTCTGATAATAATTATACATTTCAAAAATGTTAAATAAATAGAATGTTTGCTGAAAAATATTTTTAACAAACATTGAGCAATCATTTATCTGTTTTGTCTATGCTATTATATTAATTGAAAAAAATTATTTTAATGAACTCGCGCGTCTACATATACTTTGTCCGAATATTTGACGCACGTTTTCAGAAAACGATTTCTAGGTGTGGACGCTACTCTATAGTACTATAGCTACTATTTATACTTATAAATACAATATTTATTCCATTATTATATTCTCTACACGTTTTATTATTTACTTATTTCTAATATATTGTAGTGTAATTGTATTTTATACTATAAATATATACCGAATTCAAATAATATTATATATGTCTACATAGCAAGCTAATTCAATATTAGTTGAATATCCGTACCATTATTATGTAACTTTCGAGCTATAAACTATTTTTATAGAAAGCTAATAAAAATTATTTTATTAAAATGAAATAATACCATAATAACAAAGATTTTCGAAATGAGTTCAACTTACTAAACGTTATAATTAGTCATTTTTAAATTGAGTTATGAAATATTTGGTTTTTGTGTTCGCTAGATACTAACAAGTGATATAATAGAAGGTTATTGTATTTTATTTCAGTATATAAATTCAAAAAATTAAATTAATTTAAAGTTATAATAACATTGAAAGACTCACTAGAACAATCACCAGAAAATATCACTTTTTTTTTTTTAGAAAATCACAATTCTACCGCTTTGAACGCAACATTATTTCATTTAATATTGTAGGTACATTGTATCCAATATGTGTTGTTTAAGGTGCATTCGGTAAAATAATAAATGAGTTTGTCTGGGTCGACGTAGGTATATTATATACATGTATATAAATGCATTCTATATTATAATTTATTTAATATATTAAATCAATGATGAAATTATACACTAATTTAAAATAAAAATATACTTATTTAAGCGTATCGAATCATTTTTAATTTTAATTGAATATTTTATTGCTAAAAATTGAAAATATTGGTAAAAGTGTAATCTAATATCACGAAAATATTAAACAAATCCGTATTATAATAACTTTAAAAATGAATTTTTGATTAATTAATTTAATACGTGTACGAAATAATATATACAGTTATAGTAACTGTTTATATAAAAAATGATTTTGAAAAATATAAATTTGTATTTGAGTTTTTTTTATATTGCTTTGAGATTATAAAAAGTGGACTGGTCTGGTTATTTCAGCAAACGCTCAAATTGTGAAAATAAACCCTTAATACGTTTAAAAAAGAATTAATGATTGTATTACACACGAACGATAATTATATAGCTGATTAGGTACCTAATTAAAACTCTTATTTTGGATTTAATACGACCGAACAATAAAAAAAAACACATTTCTTTGGAAACATGCGAATCAAATTAAGTAGGTACCTACTTAAAAATAAAACGTCAAATTTTCGATTAATATTATTTCACGGGAAATTAAATAAAAATATATATCTATAGGTACCTACGTATATTTTAATATGCATAGATCAATTTAAATGTTAAATATTGATTTAATTGAAAAATTGAAATATTAGGCTGAGCCCGGTCTTTTTAACTACACGGAGGCTGGTATTTATGTCCATTCAGTATAGAAAATATAATATTGAAGTAGTAGGTACTGCTTATTTTACACTACATTAGTGTGAATCAAACAATAATGTAAGTATCTTGGCAGTTAAAAGTTATTTTCTGATTTCTTAGTTATGCATGGTTTTAAAATGATGTGTTGTATTTTTATTTTTTTACATGTACCTATACACTTTTTCAGGCAGAAGAAGTCCAGAGTAGTTTTTTTGAGCGTAAAGAATAACCATCTTTTTTTATCTTTTTACGATATAATAATAGGTATATCGACTTTTTTTCCTAATTAGGAAATTTTAACTTTTAACTAAGTTAAGTTACTTTTTTTTTACCAAAGTTAACTTTTAACTTTAAAAGTTAATAAAAAAAAATATACGAGTAACGTTTAACTTAACTTAGATTATATTATTTTCAATTAACTTAACTGAACGAGTTAAAAAGTATCGTGAACTTGCCCAGCCTTGCATATTATTATAGTGAACGATGTATACCCAACACATAATAATATCTTCACCTATAGACTCTATATCTATACACATAGTATAGGTACACAATATATGCGGCCACTGCAGTTATAATATATTAAATGGAAAACCCTAACAAGAAAAAATCTAATTGTTTTCCGATGCTTCGGTCAAAATCGATCGTAATTGAATGTTTTAATAATAATATTACCTATTGTGATATCGCAGAAGAAGAAAAAAATTTCACGTATTGTACAGTTATTATTTATTATATTTGTCTAAACACAAAATTACACGAATGTTCGTTTAGCACAAAAACAAGTATACATACGTATATAGTAGGTATGTACCGACCAATATTATGATAAACCAGTCTGTATTACAATATTAAATAAGCTATTATTTCGCAGTATAATGTAATAATATTGTACGTTTATTATAAACACTTTTCAGTTGTAAACGTACACGATGAGCAGAGGTATAACCCGATATGATGCGCATTATAATGTACTTATTATTATTATTATTATTATTATTATATATATATAAATATTATTATGCTCAGCTTTCCATTTAAAATTTGAAGTATAATGTTATGTCACTGATTTCAATGGAAACTATTAAAAGGTTCTATTGTGGTATTTTGAAGTTTACAAATTTCACAACGACGTTTTAAAATTCAATATTTCTTTCACGTATATACGATACAGAACCGCCGTTTGATTTTCTGCTATATGATTTCCTTCGCTAACGCGAACACACAAATATCGTTTTACCTTGGAATATTCGTTTCGGAAAATAATATATAAAAATGCCCACTTTGAAATTCGCATCCCGTCATTCTGATCCTGCAGTTATATATGTACGATATAATAAGCTTAGATTCGAATTTTTATACACACTTCGAAAACTCAAACATATACTATACACAGATAATAATTCTCAAAATATTTACAATTCAATGGCCTCCGAAAAATGAAACATTTTTAAAAGAAAATTGTATTAGCATTTAAAATTTATAAATTTTTCTATTATATAACATATGTATTTTAAACAAATAATGAAAACAGAATTTCACTCGGTTTATGTTAATATTATTGTACGATTGCTTTTCGAGTTAACAATCAAATGGTTTCAGCAGGTTTCGTGTTTTTATTTTATTCGAAATAATGTTTTCCTGAATACATTTTTCGCATAATAAAACACAAGAAAAATGAATAATTAATTAAATCATAATGGTATATACTATATGGGTATCCTTGAAAAAAAAAATTACATAATTTACAAAATTAAATTACAATTTCGTAAAAACTGCCTATACAAGACTCCTTGAAAATCGGGGGTGTGTGTGTGTGTGGCATACTCTTAAGACATACGACATAATGAATATTCTCATATTTTATATTTTGTATACATTTTGACTCTGCAATTACTAAGAGAGAAGTTGTAGTTGTTATAGAGCGTGAACGTATTTTAATACCGCTAAAATGGGTGTAAAGCATCCTCTTAATAAAACTACCGAGAAAATTAAAAAAATGACCTTTATTAAAATACTATAACTAGATCAAATTTACGATTAAAAATCCTGTTACCCCCAAAACTTTTGCTCGACTCCATCTACCCATAAATGTATAAAAATATGAAGAAAAAAAAAATTAAAAACCATATCATTATAATACCGATATATTATTATAATCCTCGCTGTGCTCAAATACCTATTATAGTCATTGCCTATTTAGAGAAACCCCGAATGGATGATTCCCATATCACTAAGCTATATTTTTCAATGTCCGATCATTAAAATTATAAAACTACGTTAAAAGTTTAATCAATTTTAATTCAGTAAAATTAACGAATTGTATAATATGTTAGCGTTAACTTCTACGAATTAATCTTAACAATATGTGTATGAATCAAGTTAAAGTTGACGTAAAATAAAATTGAAATTTTCACGATTTGATCGGTTCTTTAATTCGTTTACGAATATTTAAATAGTTCGTGAGGTAAAAAAAAATATTATTTTGAAAAATACCCGGGAATAATTCAAAATTTTGGGAACTTTCCGTAGAAAATTTCAAATTTTTACCTATAATACACTTTTCATATAGGTACATAAATTATATATATGTACACACATTAATTGAGGCCACAACACCAAAGAAAAATCGACCTAAAAGCGTGACAAATTTATGGGACTTTGAAAAGTCAGATTTCAATTCTGAAAATTTTTTTGAATTCATCAGATCCATCGAGGCGTTTATTTTAATTTTATTTTTTAGTCGTGTTACTTATCATTAAAAATTAAAATGTTTAAACATCCGTTATATTTTAATCTGTAATAATAAAGAAAAGTGCCTCGATCGATCCCTAGAAGACAGGCCGACACGTTCAAATCTTTTTACAGATTGTAAATCCGACTTTCCATATAGTTGCACAATTTTATATTGGTCTTTTAGGTGGAAATTTCGTGATTACACAACAATAAAAAGTGATACGGGTACGGGGCTATTTTTAGATTAATTTCAAAATGTACATAAATATTTCTAAATTATTGTTAGATTTTTATTTTTCGTAATATTTCTTAAAAATTGCCTATACAGAACCCCTTAAAAATCGCAGGTGTTGCGGCCTCTCTTAACTATATAGTTATTTTCAACGCGTATATAATATATTGACTTAATTTAACGGATCGAAAAAAAAAAAATAGAAAAACCATAAATCGAACTAAACACTAAGTCCTCTGAGAAAACCTCTATAATTAAAAAAAAAATATATGTATTCCGGTCCCTTCGATAATTCGGAATGTCTGTCGACGAGGCACACTCTACAATTCGAATTTTTTTTCCTCAAACATCTATAATTCGAAAAAATAATGCGAAAAAAGATGCGATACAATTTGCAATGCTATCGGTAAGTTAGACAACGCTATGGACCAGATTGTAGCCAACAATTATTCACAAATAACAAATAACAAATTTCTTTAATAATATGTAGAATATAATAATATGTATGTATGTATAAATAAATAAATAAATAAATAAATATCAATTAAAATAATATTTTCAAATATAATTATACTGTATTTACAATGAGTAAAATATGTCAAAAAATAAACGTACCTGATATTTTTTTCACCTCTCTTTAAAAAATTCGAATTGATTTTTTCCCCTCGATTTTATTCGAACACTCGGTAAATCGAAAATCTCTATAAATCGAATTTTTAACTCGGTCCCCGGAATTTCGAATTGTCGAGTGACTATAATATATATTATACTACTACTGTACGATATAGGTACCTACCTAATTATTATTACTAACCGTAATTGTTTATTATTTACCTGATGTAAAATAATTGTATATTATATTGTTGAACTGTACCTTTTCGGTGGAACGGACGTTTTCGTGATAATTATATAATTGTTATTCGGAGAAAACGTTCCGGCGGTGCTCGTGGTGAGCGAGTTTGTTCGTTCGTTTTCCTCCGCGGAGAAACACCGCGGCGGGCCCGTAGTATTATATGAATTGTTTATCGTTTTTTTTTTTTTTGAAAACGGACGCGACGGTCATATTATTATCAGCTATCATAAACTATTGTATCACTATTGTGATCGGACACGGGGACGTCGCGATTCGCTCGGGACACCGTTTCCAGTAAAGTACCCCGACGGCTCTGTAATCCCGTCGCCGAACGGCAGTCGGGGGCGGCGGCACGTTCCTAGATCGGCCGTCACGCGCATGCACGTGCGTTCGGCGCGCGAAACCCGCTTACAGCCAACAGGTGTGATACGATGATAATAATAAAAAATGGCGCCCGTGTTATTATCATATATTATATAGTTTTTTTTTTTTTTTTTTACTTGTTATTCTTCCGATATTCGTTATTTTCACGCGTGATAATATCATACCGTATGGAAAAAAAAATATGTATAGACCGATTCCGTGTGATAACATACGTGTGTATACGGTGTCGTTATAACAGGACTGGGTACGCTATACACCCGCACATTTTCCATACGTCTCCGTTCGTCTAATTGCAGGCAATAGGTATCGCAAAATTGTCAAACGCGAAATTGAAATTACGGCATTCCGGTTAGATTTAGAGCCTATCATCAAATTTAACGACAACAATAATGCCGAGTGAACCTTTTTGTAAAATATTGTCGGAGAAAAAAGTCACGGCATTTTTAGTTTTTGATATTTTTAAATAGCTTTGACTCGTTCGTCAGACGATATTTTGCTAAATGCCCGTGAGGTTCACTCGAAAATATTCCGTGCTTTACATTTTCTAATAGGTGTTGTTATTTACACTCTAAACGCCAAAATTTCAATTCTGCGTATAGTGTGTGATTTTGCTATATTATCAGCTGTTAGACAGACGGAGACAAGAAATGCGAGTGTAACATCCTCTTAATATCGGTACGTCCGATAAAAATAAATGGTCCATTGACTTGACGGTAAAATATAACAAAACGTATTATCGACCCAACAAGGCGTCTTTTATCCGTGTCTTGGGTAAAATTGTCCGATCCAACGTAATATGTACTTATACATTTATTCGAATTAACCAATGTTTCGTGTTCGATCCTTTCCATCTTCTTGTTCTTCGTATAGAATATAAACGCCCGTATCGTTAATCAAAATGGTCAATTTTTAAACAGAATATTTTCGCAATTTTAATATATTTTTATTATAATAATAAAATCTGTATTAATTTTACAAATTATATTTATTAAATTAGATCTTACTGTATATTTTGTGAAATTTACAAAATTAATTTGTTAGGTAAACGAATTTTTTTAATAATTTAACTATATACACATTAAAATAATAAAAATTTTATTATTTCGACAAATATTCGTTTGTTAAAATTAGTGATTATTGCATATTGTTAATTCTACCAATGCGATATTTGGTTCAGTGCGTGAGGATGAAAAGTTCAGAAACCCGGCCGAGTATTTTTATGAAACCCGTTTTTAAACATTTGACGATTGTAAAAATGTGATTATTCCGACGAAAATTTCCAATTTTTATTATTGTGTACATACACTATACAATTATAAAGATCCGATTCGGATAAAATAGGATACAAGACACGAACGAGTTCTCAATAAAAAAACAAAACTCACATTAGCACATATTTTTTCTCGTTATTGTCAACTAACTTGAAAATATCTCGGAAATACAAAATAAAAATTCCTCGAGTAGTCGTTTTTTTTTATATATTGATTTTTTTTTAAAGGTTTATAATTGTTTTATTTTATTGCTTCGTAAATGTGTTTAAATGATCATAAAAAAAAGTGCTAGAATAATAGATACTTTTGTTCTTTATCGTTTATTTTTCCTTTCATTTTCATCAAACATAAGTTTAGACACCTTGTGACTTATATCCCCGTCATTTCCGTTAAAGCGGGTTTCCACTATACACGTCCGTGTGTACGTGCATAAAAATCCTTTGCTATGATCGGTTGGTATCCATGGTAAGCTGTTGATATACCATAGTGTTTAGACGTATATACCACATAGCTAACAACATTACCATGAAGTTGGATCTAGTTCAACAATTTCCGTGTACACGGTGCTACCTATTTGATAAAATGATTGTTATTATTATTTAAAATCCTACCACAGATTATATTGCAATGTGTATACAAATACACAGTATAGGTATATATAAATAATAAATTGTACCTATATATTACCTATATATTATTATATTCTACTAATATTTTATTTGACTTCAGTTAATTTACTACTTTAAAATTATAGGGAATATTGTGCAGAAAATGTCATCAACTTGTTGACATTCGCGAAAAAAACCATAAATGCCTATCAAGTAAATTTAAAAATGAATATTGCATTGCTACTTAATATATTCAATGGTGTAAAATGAATTTATTATTACAATTTATACAATAAATAAAAATATATACAATTCAATAAATATTTCGTACAACATAAATTATTATAATAATAAATAAAATTCGTGATTAATAAATTTAAATTAATATTAAATATTCGACAATTGACATACAATACCACAGAATTCATAATTTTTATTCTATATTATCATTTTATTAATTTTATAAATAAAAATAGAATACAATAACCACAATATATAAAAACCACTGTTACCGAGACTGTATACGTTCGAAAGGGGACGGTCATTGTGCACGTACGCACGGACGTGTATAGTGGAAACCCGCCTTTAGTCTGTCCGCCTATCCATAATAATTACTGTATAGTACATAGTCTCGAGGGATATTGTTAATTTGACAATCGATTGTCTTTACATTTTGTTATTCATAATGACTAGACAGATAGAAAACGGGAAATCTAGAACGCTCGAAGAGTATGTATTTTTCCCGAGGTCCGTCCGTCTGTTTTTAAAAGTCGTTGCCGTGGTTACCAATATCAATATTTTTAAATTTTTATTTGTTTTGTTAATTTTAGGTTTCTATATTACATAGTAGCTCAAATAAAATATTGTTTATGGACGTATGGTTTATTGTTTAGAAACTGGAAATTAAGCACGCTCGAAGTTAGACTTCCCGAACTTAAATATTTTTTCAAGTGAATAAAAAATTATACTGGCATGAGCTGTATACACACATATAAACCCACCTGGGGTGGTCACATTCTTCGATTTTTATTAATCGCCGTACAGTTAGAATTTAAAAAAAAACCTTAAACGCATTGGCTTGTTTCATTCTAAGGTCCAGTTGTACAGTTGCGTGGTTAAACAGTAATTAGCTAATCAACGATTAAATGTTAATCGTCGATTATTATCATGGGTGTTGTACAGTGGACGGTTAAACGGTGATTAGTTAATCAACATAATATGATGTATTTTACAATATTTTTATTGCTTTTATTTTACAGTTGATACTAATTTATGCGAAAATTGTTTAATCAATCAGTTTTATCAATTATTTTTCCATTATTGTTGTTTGGATTATGAATGTGAATGGTTTTTTATTTTTCTACTCATCACATTTTTATAATTATTTTATTTTTATGTGTCATTAATTAATAATTATGAACCCGGTAAAGAAAAATAGAGCAGTAAATTTCAGAGCAACTGAATCTGATTTACTAATTATGTTAGTAAAAAAGTATCAAGGAATCATTAATAATCTTAATATTTAAATAATAATTCTTTATATAGGTAATACCAGCCCCTAAAATTTCCAAATTTTCGTACTACACATTTAGTCCCGAAATATTCTTTGGTAGAAATGAAAAATGGATGGGTTAGTGACTAGCTCCTTGAAAAAGTAGGTACCTATTATATTTTATTATAATTTTTATAATCCATAACATATACAGTGTCCCACTGGGTTCTGACATTTGCAAAAACTTGTTTTTTTTTATATAACTATTAATACTCTGTGCTACAATTATTATGATTAAGATCATTTTTATTTTCGTTCGGTTTTTCGTATATACGTATCATAAAATCGGATTAAATAATATTTATACTTGACAAAAAAAAAAGTTTTAATAAATTATAAAACGATGTGAAGTATTAATATTATAGATACTAAAAAGATAACTATGTGCATCATTATTTTTAAGTACCCCCCCTTTTAAAAAATCCTGTATACGTCACTGATGTGAATTTGAATAACACACTTTTAAATTTCGTACTACACACTTCAATTTCCGTACTACACAAAGTGTGTGATATTAGACACAATTTTAGAGGCTGGGTAATACACTATTAAAAAAAAAAAAGGAAAACTTATCAATCAGTACGGGAACGGATCTGGTCGCCTATTAAATCGACAATGAATTGAACATTATTTTTAGACAATAGAAATCTGTTGAATAACTCATCATCTCTCCACCAATTAAAATGATCTATACGAGGTCTGATAATTTTTTGTTGCCTAGGAAAGGCAATCATTATGACTAAATGATCAAATTCCTCATCCTCAAAATCAGTATTATCTTCAATAGAATTATCGTTATACATATTTATGACAAATAGTATTCAGTTTAACAAATAAAAATTAACATT
>JAIPRL010007160.1:0-24490 GCA_025469235.1 Pemphigus obesinymphae
AATCGATGTATCGTGAAGATTAATCGATGCTCGATTAATCGATTAAAATTTTCTTTTAAAAAACATCGATTAATCGATTATATTGTTTTCAAAAAACGATTAATCGGAATAATCGCGCAGCCCTAGTGGAAGTTACAACATTTTCTGATGATCCTTGCAAACCAGAATTAACTAGGTTAAAATATTGAAAAGTGTTAGCCAAGTACGCAAGTTTTGTTATCCAATCGTAGTCTTGTAAAAAACATATAAATTCTTCTCTCTCCTCTTTCGGTTCGTATAGACGTAACAGGACCTCACTTTTTTTTCTTTTCCCCGAGGATTTCGTGTTATCCCTACACTGGGTCCAGCCCGGTTGAGTACCACTGTGGCTTAATAACATGAAAATGCATATTCAATTGTTAACTTTGTTTATTGTTATAAATAATTAATAAAAATAATCGAACCCTTTGTCTCAAGAAAATATTTAATTATTTACATAGATATAACTTGTTATAAGAAAAAAAATGTAACGCGCCACACAGATACATTTTTATTTTTATATTATATATAATTTTAATATGATCAAATTAAAAAGATTTATTTTTGCATCATTTCTAAAGACCTATTATAACATCGAAAATATATTCCGTACGTTTCTTAAGCCACTATTACTCGAAAATTTCAATGTTATAATCAGACATTGAAAAAATGAAATATATATACGAAATTTAGTATATTCCATTATATTGTACCATATATATTGTGTGTTGACGACATAATATTATAGTAACTATGTTATGTCATCAATACATTTTTGCACATACACTTTTTTTTACATACGAACACAACTGTTAAGTACGTATGCAAATCAAGTTCAAATTTTCACAAAAACTAAATAATTTAAAAAAATATAAACGACTACACATTAGTAAAAGTGTTTACCACCAATTTTTTTCTAAAACTGAGATTTACAAAATTTTAATTTTCAAATATATATATTAAAACGATATTCATGAAACATTCTGTATAGAAGAATATCTTATATTATATATTTAAATAATTCTATGCGAGTAAACATACTAACCGACGATAATAATAACAGTTTTCATCAAATTAGCATTTAGGTTTTACTACAAATACAAAACTGCAATCGAATATTGTTACATTTCTAAATATAATACCAAATTGTAATTTTAGAATAATATAATATATTATATAGACTTGACAGAAATAAAACTGGAAACTAAAAATCAGATAATATACTTCATATTATGATCTTATAAAATC
Source organism: Pemphigus obesinymphae (assembly GCA_025469235.1). Classification (NCBI taxonomy): domain Eukaryota; kingdom Metazoa; phylum Arthropoda; class Insecta; order Hemiptera; family Aphididae; genus Pemphigus; species Pemphigus obesinymphae. The sequence continues at coordinate 1,267 of JAIPRL010007160.1, forward strand.
TCGTATAATGCCGTAACAATAACATTTTATAATATATAGAAATCATTCAAATTATTTTTATTTAAATTATTATCATAACCTTCGTATTACTAAAATAATCAAATTTCAGTAAAATTATTTGAAAACATTATATACCTACGTAATATGGTTTTACGCGACCATTTTCAGTAAATATAAATCGAATATCTCAGGCATTACTACACTTATATTTCGACGTGTCCAAGGTTATCTAATGCAATTAAAAAAAAATTACTCTAGGACAAATTTCCAACAACAAATCATTAATCTACAGACTACAGATACTAGACATCATTAGTAAAAGAGCATTTTTTTAATCCTTTATAATATAAATTTATTACATGATATTGTTATTGAGTATACATTGTAGAAACAATATTGAAATTATTCATATTGGAAATCAGAAATAATTTAAATTTATAATAATTTATTATAATATATTCATTATCTTATACGTAGGTTAACCCCTTAATGAATTGTTTTAATAATGAAATTGAGTATATACTTTAATGAGGATATCGTACCTACAAATATTCAATGAAAAACTTGAATTACTTTTTTTCATTTTTATCAACTTACAAACATGTTAAAAATAGGAAGTAAAAAATAACATTATCTATAGTATCCTATATAGTCTTTTTTTAGATATATTTATTTTTTAGAATTTATAATTATTTAAAATTTTTTTAAAAATTATTATATAACAACTCATATAAAACGTGTAAAAATGCACATATCAAATATTTTCTGCGTAGAGCTCTAGATAATTTTATTTTTTATTTCATCTTTCTAAGATATTCTCAATATGATAAAAATGAAAAATGCGTAGACAGGTTTTTTCACAAATATCGTGATTACACGAAAATAAAAATTATATCGACACAATACTTTTAAAATGTTGGATTTTAATTTTTCTAAAGATTTCTTTAAAATTGGCTATACAGAAATCCTTAAAACAGTTAAAACCCATCGACGCCCTCTTAATACTTTACATAATATAATATAATATGCCCTTTGCAGATCTAGATTATTGATGGTCAACTAGAGCTGTATCTATATAGGCACTGGCAAGAGGACCTTTGTCAGTGGCAAAATAATACAAAGGTGCAATTTCCAAAAACATTTTTTTTTGTCCTGTTTATTTTATCGTTTTCAAAATAATTTTATTCAATGACTTTTTTTTTTTTTTTTGCTTGTTTCTATAGACGATTTATATATTTTTCTCCATGGGCGCTGATATATCGCTACGGCTTTGGGCCAACAGTCAAGATATTTTTATAAATATAATAAATATGTACATAATTCAATAGAAAAAATTATAAATTATATTATTTTATTATATTTTACGCAAGTATAAAAATAAAAAGTATTTATTCCAGTTACTTATTTTATTGGCTGAAATATACACGAGAATAGCATTATTTATTCTATACGCTATGGGGAAATAAATTAACAGGTAGGTTTAATTTATATTTGCATTAATTAGTTATAAAATTGGTTATTTACATTTTAAAAACATTTTCACAATTTGAAGGCATTTAAGGAATTTATTGACTTTTAAAGATTTTTTTCGTATTTTTGTTGAATAATTAATCACAAATATTGTCATGAATAATAATAACATCTCGAGCGTATTCAATTGGTCGAACCACCAGATACATAATATTGCCGTGCTTTGCACATTATACCTATACTTATATACAACTTTTATATCTTCTTTAGGTGTATAATGTAAACCCTATCCCTTCCTTATTAATCTATTAAACAATAGATTGTTACATTTATCAATATAAATTTTCAAAAATCAATTTTGTTGAATTAATTAAATATTTTTTATATTTTTTGTATGCAATGTTTAGTTTTATTATTCTATACAAGTAAATATACATTAATTCCTATGCTAAGTGAATGTTTTTTAAATACATTGGGTAAAAAAAATAAATACATTTCACCCCCAATGCAACGTCAGAAAGGGTTAAGTAACAACTTCCGAATTTTAGCTAATTTACTTTCTCATATGATTTAATAAATCTAATGAGTACGTACTGTGTAAAAAATAAGGACCTGCATCCCAAATTATATTGCAATGGATTATAAATGTTTTTACAACAAATTTTTTTTAAGCCAACTTTTCCTGTTACTAATACAAAATTGAATATAATATGCATGTATACACCAGCAGAATATTTCACAAAAGTGATTATTAATATATATTGTGATTTATAATGTGTATAATGGGCATAGGAACATTTTATATCAACAGGTATCCATTTCGACAAAACAATGTTCAAAAATACATTACAATTATGTATTTGACGACAAGGTTATATTTTAAGTTGAAGATTATACGATTTTGTTGTTAGATATCATTTGTAGATCCATATTATATATGAACAAATATTATAGTATCATAGATTATATAGAGTCACGTTACAAGTTACAAAACATGTATTATTCTCGGATGATTATATATATGCACACAATTATAACGAAACATCTGCATACAATATGTACCTAATATAGTAGGTATATAATTTATTGTCAAACACAAGATATTGTATATTAGGTATACACATCTTTTATCATAGAACAGGTGGTATGTAATATATAATATTATTATGATGACCACAAAGCACGATATTAATATTATTAGAACGGCATGCAAGTCGTATAGCCTTGAACCAAAAATTAATACAATTCGTACATGAAGTATATAATTTACAATTACTAAAAATCGTAATTTAAGAGTTACATTTTCATACAAGAACTTTATTTCTATTGACAAATATCAAATATTCCTGTGTAATATGATAACCATTAACCGTTAAACATATGGCTGAAATGATTTAATTTTACTAGTATTTTATTATTATTTTAATTTAAATGGATCTATAAATAGAACTTCATTTGTAATAAATAAGCAGCATGAAGAAATAGTTTACTGTAATTAAAATATAAATAAGTATCTACATTTTTTCTTTTAAGTTTCTAAGCAAAAGTTTAAACACCGTATATCGTCATTGTGTTCATTTGTCCGTCCCATCGATTCTCTGTTATAGTTACTAGAGAAATGGTTGATTTGATAAATGAACATCAAAACAACATTACATTTAACTCGCCATATAATATTTACAAGTATACCCAGGAAATTTAACACGTTCGAAGACATTATTTTTCCTAATGTCTGACCTTACAATTCGTTGCTATAGTTACCAATATCAATACTTATAATTTTTATTCGATTTTTCTTGTTTTAGATTTTTGTAGGCACATTAGTATAGTAGATTAAAAAAAAAATTTTTAAAAATGTATATGTATATTTGTAGCATGCTTACAAAGTGAACTTTCCAAACTTGTAAATATTATATAAATTATTTTTTTTAATTATTTTAATTTAACTGTGTAATACTGTGTAAGTATGCAATATATATACAAAACATTAAAAAATATTAAGAATTGTAAATAGTAGATTCAAAAATATGTATTTTTGATTACTTTTTAAAATTAGGTATACATAATATTCACATAGATACGCTCAAGAAATTTCTTACGGTACTCGAACATCTGGTTATTTTAGTCACAATAATTATACCAGAGAACTGTACTTACCATGACCAAAATAATGGCTGTGATAAGTAGGTACACCTATGTAAATGTTGATTATCGGTATAGTTCAACCATAATCGTGTATACACAACCTTGAGTTCGACTATTATAGACTAGTAAATTATTTTTACTTTTTACACCTTTATCTAATTATATTTTATAGCGATAAATATCATCATACAATAAACAATTTTATACCAAAATGACAGATTTGGTATAGCACCCGGGAAAGTAACCTTTTCCAATATAGATATTAAAATTTAGTTACTCGTTAAAAATGCACATTACTAATTATAATATTTTTTTCATATTCCCTGTATAAGAAATTTGTCGAAAATATTTGAAGTAGATGCATTATATATATATATATATATATTTCAAACCATATTAATGTAAAATATTAACGACTGTGAATTCCTAGTGATATTTTTTTAAACATTAAATTACTTACAAATTTAAAGTATATAATATTTTATGATTGCATATTCTTTGATTATTATTATAAATAGTATTTTATAGCACACCTATACAGTATACATGTCTATGTGCATGATGAGTATAAAAAACACCTGCAGCAGTGACATTGAAAAATGTTGTTGCATTAGGTAATTATTTATCTAACAATATCTTTAACTTGTACATAAGAGTTCAGAAAAAATCTTGGATAAAAAAAACCCTGAGTTTAATTAATTTAATACTTTTTAAATGAACTGATTTTATAAAAATAAAAAACGATTTTTTTAGAATAAAAACTCGCACTTAAAATAATCTCGAAATCACAAGTAAGGTACCATAAAAAGTACCTAGTTAATTTATGTTATGAATTTATTTTAGTTTCGGTAATATTCAATTTGAGTTTTCATATATATTGGTTTCATTTAACCAATAGTTTTGGTTCTTTAAAATTATGCGACATACATTTTACAGTGCAATTGTTTGCAGGAACATATATTTGCTTTGCTATGTTGATTTTGTTATCTTTTTTTTTTTATAAAGAAAGTATATAAAATCCACAGAAAATATAGGATTTTCAATAATAATAAAAATATTGATCTGTAATACGCAATATTTGGATTATGATTTATAATGGTTAACCATGAGAACAGTTTACATATATAGGTTTCGGTTAGTTACGTTCATGTATTTATTAGATATATTACGGTTTCGATATTTAAAAGTTTAATAAGATTAATCTAGATTATGTTCCATTCCTGTAAAAGGCCTTGGTTTAAAGGAGTCTGTAATATTTACATGGAATAATGTAACATCGTAGAATAGTAAACATCCCATATTTTGAATTATCCCTATAAGAATATATATTTTGATAATAATATTTATCAGTTATAGTCAAACCATAATATTATATTTTTTAAATAATACAAATTATATTTTGTTTATTAAATTTTCTTTAAAACAAAGTTTAGTTTTGTAAATATTCCATATAAGTACTATTCAACATTCAAAATAAATCCTTCATATTTTATTAAATAAATAAATTTATTATTGAATTATTTGTTAATATGATTATTATTTGGTCCTGTTAAAGTTATTTTTTAAACTCGAGATTCCAAAAAAAGTTTCCAATTCACGCGAAACAATATTTTGCTAGGTATATCATACGCGTTTGGTAAATAAGAAAGACATAACGAATGCCAGTGAGGTCACCTCCTATTTGTTTTGTCCATTTATAATAATATTTAATAAGTAATAACTGGTTTTGTGTGTTGCAGTGAATATTTTTTAATATAATTTAAAAAGGTTTTAAAATATAAATCTGCTTGGTAAACTATTATTATATTTTAAAAATAAAAAATTACATAACTTAATCAGAAAATACGATATTGATCTACTGGTGTGATTTAGATTTTAAAAACAACTTAAATTTACCAAGTGTATTTTTATTTGTCATATTTTCAATTGTATCAGTATTGTTCCCATCAAAATTATTATTTATAAACTTATACTATGTTCAGTATTTATTTTAGACTTATTGTACCGAGGAGAAAATAAATGCATTAACCTTAAACACAGTTTACCAGATAAAAATACAAATTGATAATTATTTAAATTAAGCGGATTTCGCGTTGTATTTGTATTTTTCATTGAGTTCAAGAAGTCGTAACATTTTTGTATAAAATTGATTCGTAATATTTATCGCACATAATATTTTATCTAAAACTAATAAAATTGTATGTATTATGAATTTTTTTGGGAGTGAAACTAAAGACGGAGAGGAGTTAATGACTTCGCTTCTCGAGAAATTTTAAATAATCACTATGTGTATGTTACGTGTGCAATATAGACAGTGAAAGAAAATTATACCCCAGTCATCAACTCAAATACGAAATATTATAAGTATAGGTATTCAATATATAGTTATTTGTTTCAATTAATAACTTGCACAATCTTTAACATTTCGAGGAGGGAATATATGGTGATTTTTTCATTATGAGCTAGACTATATCTCGGAAGTATAAGTAATTTTTCTTAAAATTGTTTTCAGAAAGTTATTTGTACATCTAATGTTATACTTTTCACAACTCAACAATTTGTATCTAATCCTCTTGATTGTTAAAAATATACACCTTTTGATTTTAAGATTGTAATATTTGATTTAGGATTTTAAATTTTGATTTTTAAATTCGATAAGTACTTCTCGAGTAATAAGCACTCAAATTTAAGAACGCGGTGGAGTGGAGAAGTACTTTAATAGCATGTAAGATTTTTTTCACGTACTACAATACTTTACACTTTGTCACGTCTTAAATTTGAATGATTATTACTCGAGAAATATTCATCAGATTAAAAAGGTCAAAACATGAAAATTCTCATAAAAATATATTCTTTAGAAATGTATAATTTAAATCACAGGTTGCCATTCGAAAATCAAAAGTTTTTATAGTCTTAGAAAATAAGGAATTATTAATATGTTAACTATGAAAATATATAGAATTAAGTATATAAATAATTTTCTGAAAAATATGTCACAATAAATATTTATGCTTCCCTAAATATATAGCCTGCCTTATGATAAAAAATATCACCCTATAAAAAAAAAAATGAATTTATTCGAAAATAAATAAGAATAATAGAAATCTTTAAAAAAACAATGGACCTGAATGTTGAAAATTCACAGTATTCATAGTATACTGTTATAACTTATAAATTATTAATTATTACCAAAAAAATTAATTACAAAACATGTACCTAAGTATTTCTATATCTACTTAATTTTTATGATAAATACGATTAAAAATAAAATAAAGTTCAACTTTAAATTGTTAATATTAACATTTAATAAAATCTTTGTAGGTATGTTCAAAAACAAATCACGATATATATATATACTTATACATCGATTGATTTTTATATGATCGTAAAATTGAGTGAAACATGGTTAGAATCTCGGTAAAAATATTAGGTTATTTGATAATAAATAATTAACAAAAATATCTCGATTACCTGTTAAATATTCATGAAATGCATAAATAGCGAATTAAGTATTATCATCGAATTAATTATAATGTTGTAATGAGTTGTATCGTGTAAATTAAATTATTTCTTATATTCCAATAATTTATACTTTATAGTGAATTTATAATATTACGAGTATTACACGTAATACTTTATATTATGATTATAATTTATTAATGTTATACTATTATATTACGTATATATACTATATTACCTATATAATTGTTTTTTTAATTTGTTTATTTACCTATAGGTGTTATTTTTAATAAAGATCAAAAATAAAGCAAATTTATGGTAATGTATTCTTAATTAACATTTTCAATATATTATATTCTAACCGTATATTTACTTAGATATATTACAATATTACAAGTTTAACAGTTATTGACATAAATGAATACAGAAAGGGCGGGAAGAGTTGTGTTCATCATATAAACCTATTTAATAACAACTTTTCACGATAAAGCGTCTTTATTTATAATATACGAAAGTTGAACGTGATCATTATTGTTTAAAAACGAACTACTATAAAACGTAATCAACGTTTCGAATGTATTTTATAATCATAGAGTTGCGATTGTTTTGAAAGTAAAAAAGATAAGTCATATAAAATTGATAGTATTATTATTTAAACAAATGATACACTAGTTTTTATGTTAAATCATAAATGTTAAAAACAATACAAACATTTAGATAATGTCGTATAATGAAATGCCATTGAAACATATTCAAGATTCAGGTAGTCGTTTCATATACAGCAGCTATGATTTAAAGTAATGATTTAGCATTCTTTGCCTTTCTCATTTTGTGGTTATATGATTGGAATTAAGTAAAACATAACCTACCTATGTTCTATAATATTATAAACACTACATAAAGGAAAACAAAATATACAACACTTTAGTAAGTGTTCAAATTTTTAAAAGAAATATAGTTATTTAAATTATTTAGTTTTCAATGGCTATAATTAACATAATAAATTATGGAGTGTCGAAAAAGGCATACGTAGGATTTTGTTTTCCTATAGTTAGTTTGCAAAATAAATTACATTTGTCTATTTTGCACTATACTAGATACGACAAACTGAGTAATGTGAACATTGATTTTACAATATAATATAGTAATAAAACAATAGAAAAAAAATGCAACAGCTAATGTACCTATCTCTGACGTATATATCCATATATCCGTATAGCTAGGTATGTATTTTATAAATGTTTTATATCAAATGGCTATATATTTGCTAAACGGTGAAAAGAGAGAATGAATAAAAACATTACACATATAATTTTAATTTACGATTTGATACTATCCATATCTCATTGTGCCATTGAAAAATGTATGTACAAAATATGAAATGTATATTTATATTTGCAGTATTTTAATGATATTAACAATTTAATGCGTATTGCACGTTATTATAACACAAATACATTATTAATAAAGTTCTACAACCAAACGTGCAACCTCAAATTATAAGCCAAAACTGAAAAATATATTAAAATAATACCTATACTTATTATTTATATACTTATTTATTTTGTACGTAAATAATAAATATACATATATAATTAATATTATATTTATTAGTGTTTTTTCTCACCTGTCCATTGCCATCGGCAGTTTTCATATTTATCGGGTATACGTATAGGTATAGGTTTTAATATGGTTTGGGCCAAGTGAAGAGAGCGACTTCACCGCAAATCAATTTTCACAGTATTTCATTTTGCCCTAATATCTTTGGACACACGCGGTCAACACAACACGACTTAAATCACTATTATAAATGTACGCGAGACGAACACATCTATTATAAAACGAAACGAACGATTTTATATTATCGTTAATTGAATGCGTACCTATCCTACGTTGTTTCTACAAGGCTGCCTTTGCGTACATACGTATTAAATATGCCTACGACGGATAAAAGAAGACGAAAAAATATTGTATATCCGTTTATTCAGGCCAAATAGGAATACGTTGCACGCCAGTAGAAGAAACATATATTATATATTATACGAGATCCTGATCAAGCCGGTCTTTCTTCACTGGCGAGATTACTGCGGTCCACCATGCGTTCTAACAGCGATCGCAAACGCGCGGGAGGGGAACCACACGACCACGGTAACGGTTGGGAGAGAAAGATAATTCGAGGAGGGGTCGCATATTGTGTGTGATGGTTATTAGCGCGTCGTGTTTATGCGAAAATCGCCTTCGACAATAATAATATTATTATTGTGACGCAATACGTAATATTATATTAATAAGAATCCGTGAACTTACCGATATCTACCTACGAATGATTTCCAGTCGCATCGCGGAATACATCTTTTAAGGACTGATGAAAATATTTGTGTTTTATATAATATTCCGATTGAACACGATACAAATGCCCCTACCTATATAGGTACAGAAAAAAATAGGACATTCGTCAGGTCATGTATGCGTTGTTTTAAGTCCTGTTATGTTGGCAGTTAGGTACCTACCTATTTCGCACTCGCGAAACCGATATAAATAGGTATTACCTAAATGTAGGCAGTGTATAGGTACGTACACGAGTTTTACCGACGGAAATACACCAAATAATCACTCGATGTTTTGAATTTTACAACAACGATTCGGTGTTTTTATTACGAGAAATTTGATTAAAATAATTAAGCCAACGAATTATTTTATACAAAACCTAACTAGATAATAGGTATACGAATCGAGTGATGGTACCACACGAATATATTTGTAGATTTAAACACTACATTTCCAACATGTGTTACAAGGTCGTAATAATTTATAATTTAATTAATTAACCCTTAAAAAATACATGCTTGACATAATATTGAAAGTGATGAACCATGTGAAATTAACAACATAATAGTATTATTTATATGTTATATATACCTACCTACTAGTATTAAATTGTATATTTTTAATAATCGCACTATATGGCTCTATTTTATGTTCACTAAAATATAATTTTTCGGTTTCAAAATCTGATTTAGACACCGAATTTAAAATTGTAATTGTATATTATACCTGTGTATTTTAACGTTTTTTTATATTTTTAATAAATTTTAAGTTATTTAATTGATTTAGTACTTTAAAATGTACATAACGAAATATACGAGTACATACAAATTTAATATATAAGGTACGTATTAGCCTATACTTGTTTACTATATTATGCTACAATTATATACACAAAATTTAGTAATTAATTACCACTTAATTTTTGTATTAATTTCCGGTTTTTTTTTTTTTTTTTAATAGGATAACAAATTTAGATAGTTTTAGCAGTAATAAATAAAATAAAACATAGTTTAGCATGTAAAATATATTATTAAGTACCAATAAATACCTAAAGAAAAACTGAAACCTGCATTTACCTACCTAACTACATTTACACAAAAAAATTCATCGGTTATTTTTTTTTAATGTATTAATTTAAAGAACAATTTTGCACTTTTTTAGAGCAATCAAATTATTGAGTAGTCACTAATATCAATAACATTTTTGAAAATTGTATGACGTAATTGCCTATAAAATAATAAATTACAAAATATTTTAAATTTTCCGGACACATTTTTTCCGGAATTGCGAGAAGATAAGCAGTTTTTTTACTGTTTTGGGAAGTTTTCCTTACATGTTCATTAAAAAATTATCTCTCAAAACTGATGTCAAATATTCTACAGGAAAATAGTTACACATTATATACCGTTTAAATTAAGTCTTCTGGTTAAAAAGTTGTTTACAAAAAAATAAAAATTTGAATTAAATTAAAATAAACATTATTGAAAACCCATGTAAAATTACATTTCTCAGAATCAAAAATCGTAAAATTATATTAGTATGGAGCAATTGATTTAGTTTCTTATTTCAAATATCCATAAAATCGAAAACTTTCAAAGAAATAAACATGGCATAAGCCTTAATAATACAAGAATAATTCGATTAAATGCTTTTTTATTCGGTATTATGAAATAAATCCAGGATTAAAATATCAGAACATTTATTGTTATCAATATATTATACCAATACAATAATGGGTATATTATTTATGAACAAACTGGTTTTGCAAATAAAACAACTACAATCTATAGGTATAGGTATTTCCATTGATTATACACCTAGTACTTACGTATACTTTTAAAATATGTATATTTATATATTATTATTTATATATATAGTCAATGGTATTACCTCGATATTAATGCTATACAAACAATGTAAGTACCTACATATTCGTCAAGTTAAATATGTTGAAATTATTATAGAATGTTAAATATAAAAGTAAATTTTAAAAAGGTGGCAAGTAAGGGTGGAATCACTTTGATCGTCATGTAGGATAGGTACCTATATTAAATTTTAATCACATAATCGAAAGTATGTAATAAATATTAAATACCTATTATTTCAATAAAATAAGTTTTACTTTACGCTTAAGAAAACATCTGAGAAAATCAAAAATGATAATCATAAAAATAACAACTAGAAAGAATTTCTTTACTTTATATAACTCCTCCACTCTTTTACCAGAAACGTTGTTTCCGGAACAAAAATTTAAAAAAGTAAACACCATTTTTAAACCACTAACTCCATTGAAAATCTAAAACGTATTTTGTTTAAAAAAAATCAGACAGAAACAAAATTATATTATATTTTATCAATTGGCATTTAGCTTGTTCTGTTTCAGTAAATTTCAAAGTGTTTCACTCTTCTACAAAGTTTTGGATTACTAAATTAGAAAGCATAAAATGTCGATGTAAATATTTTATGCACTGTAAAGTATACTAACTACCAAGTGTAATAAATTTACTAGTTATCCATGGTTTAGAATTAATTAGGACAAACTTAAGTCTCAATTTACTTGTCTAACGACCACAACGGTTATAATATGATTCAAGATAATTTCATATTCACATATACTTTAAAAGATTCATCTAAACTACTAGGGTGACTAGTATGTTTTTTCAAAAAACTACTTTATAACGCATGTATTAAAAATACTATAAAACTAGACAGATAATTTTTTTTAAATTAAGGGACCAAAACCCCTGTATAATTTTATCAAAATAAATAGGACAAACGATAAAAAAAAAATCAGAAACATACCATATTTAATTTGTCATAATAACAATTATGTCTATATAGTTTTATATATATTTATTGCCATACGAATAAATAATAAATATATATTTATGCATTAGATAATAGTACCAATTAATTTAATCATGGTATCTTATTTTTGATTTGATATTTTTCATTTATAATGATATGTTTCAAATCTCAAAAATTATTTATTTATGAAATGAGTTATAAACTACATTAAATCGATTTACAAAAATATATACCTCTTTCTCTACCTTCTTAAGTCCTTCTATTTTGAAACTTAAAATATATTTGGTTTATTTGAGTTGGTATACAAACTATAAATAATATGAATAAATACAATTATTGAGGAATTTATTTTAAATAAATAATAGAATACTATTTTTATATGATATGGAAGATGACTTGTACAATACATATTAAACCGATTTCTATCATATGTTGCTTTCATTTTAAGTATCGAACATCCTAAACATGACTATTCCTACATCTCCTCTTCACTTGGAATTCCATCTCTTGCCACACGTCGTACTTATGCTGACCGTCATTTCATAACTTCCTTACTCGATGGCTCTCTGGATTGTCCCGATTTACTCTCTTTTATCTCCTTCCGTGTTCCATCTCATCTATCAAGACATCACTCCCTCTTCCATATCCCGCTCCATCGAACATCTTATGGTTATAACCACCCTCTGCACAGAATGCTTCGCCTCCTCAACTCTAATTAGTTTATGTTACTTTCCAATAATTATGCCTCAACTACATGTATATTACTATTATTATTCATATTTCTAGTTTTTAAGCACTTTTCACTGTTTTATATTTCATCTTCTATATTTAATTGTTTAAGTTAATTCTATTGTTATCTAAATAAATGCCTGTTTGGCGTAAATTTTATAAATAAAAAATAAATAAATAAAATAAAAGATAAAATAACAAGTGCAATATACCTAACACATTCATGGTTACATTTAGATATACATTTACATATAATATCACCCGTATAAGTGCTCAAGTTTTAAAACATTGCAAGACGCAAGTGTTAGTTAAAAAATATAATAATATAGCCTTCTAAATTTTATCGAAAATTAAATAAATACTCTAGGTTTACTGTTTACTGTCTACCGTCTTGTATATTATGATATTTATGCTGTATACAGATATATGTAGAGTTTTTAAATGTAAATAGAGAATATACACCTAAAACGTAATATTTGATTTTATCGAACGAGATATTTACGAAATATTAAGTTGTTATTATAATATTATTCAATATACATATATTATTTAATATATACCTAATACCTATGTTAATTTATTTTAATTTATTCTCATACTATATACGATAAAATTTAAAGAAATATCACATTAGTTTATGTGAACAAAGGAATATAAATAATAATAAAAAAAAATTTCAATTGGGTTAATAAATTAGGTTCTTTGCACTATATAATCAATAATCATATACACATATAATATAATACGAGTGTATCAGACTGTAAATATAAATTATTATTAAACTGATTTTAAACAAGTGGACTATTAAAATATATTTTAATATTAAAATGTCTGAAATAAATTCATAAAGTATTGAAAATATTGGTAACTAAAATTAAATTACCCAACCATGTTTAGGTATATTATACTAATTTGATGGCATTCAAAATAATGTACATTTTTATGCCTAAAACACCCATGCTTTTTTATCTATTAGTACTTATAGATCGACCTAGTAATTCAATAACATCTACTTTACCGTTAAAATAAAAAAAAATTATGAAATTGATAAAAAAGAGTTTTGGTGTACAATGATATTAAAAAAATACATTTTTATATTGTCGTTTTTATTAATTATAATTTATTTTTATTTAGGAAAATATTACCTATTAATATTGGTAGATAGACTAACAAAGAATAATTTTATCTTGTGATTGATATTTTATTATTTGTATAGTTTAATTGATAGATTTTATTTGTATAAACGTAAACATTTAAAATAAATTTTAGGTAATATGACAAAGCAACTTAAAATATATTTTTAATTAACTATTATTAACCTTTTAAAATGTTTTTATTATATTTTTAAATTAGTTAATTTGTCTTATTAAATATTTTAAGAGTATAATTGAAAGAAGTTGATTTTATAAAGCATATAATATATATATATATATATATATATATACAGATAAGTATATAGTATACACGCAATACCTAATGAAATAAGTGTAAGGTATTTTACCCAAACATATGCCTAAAACAGTGATTTTATGGTCGCCATTTTAAATTTGCAGTACCTATTTCAAAATTGAATTTTGGCTTCAAACAAAGCTTTGGCAAAATCGTTTTCAGTCCAATTTCCTAATCTAAAAAAGAACATAAAAAGTTTCGCTAGTCAAGAATCTAATCTTAAATCTCAGAATCATTGTTTTTGGTAATGTACTTTTTGCTCTCAAAATTAGAGTTAATGAGTGAAGTCTTGAGTCTTTCCCTATTTCTAGACTAAATACAAATTCAGTTGCACAATTATATCAAGAGGTTTATTATAGTACTGTTGAATAAGACAAATGTATGTTAAATACTATCATTTATTGCTTTACAGAATCATCCTCCAATGATATTTCTGCCTGCATTCTTGATAATAAAACCCATTTACCTGGCATATTATTATCTCTGTCAATTAATTCACCACATAATTGCAAGTTTATTTGTTTATTAGTAATATATCTACTGAAAAACATTGACCAATTAAAATTATATGTCTATCTAAAAATGTAACAATAACTTTTGTTTTTAAGTTTGTTACTGCCAGGAGGAATGGGCTTTTTATCTCTGACCATTTCAAGATAGTAAGAGATAAAACTACTATGGAGCGTCAGATACTTCGGTCATATTGAGTTAGAGTGTCGTAGTCTAGATGATGAGGTTGATCTTGGCATACCTTATTTTAATGTATCCCGAAGATTATGAATCATCGCTCAAAAATCTCCAGTTAACGTCTTTCTCCCAATAACGAAAATTAAACCTTCAGTCTAGTCAATATGGCATCTCCGGTTTTTATCAAAATTGAAGAAGCCTTCGCACAAAAAAAAAAAAAATGTTATTGCTTTTAATTATGCTTTTATTGGATATAACGGAAATTATATCCATATTTTAATATTATATATTTAATATTTTACTTATATAACGGAAACTTATCTTAGTAATAATAACTATTATAATCACTAACTTGGTCTTTCAAACTATAATATTTGTAGATATAATATATGTTTATAATCTATAAGAGAGAAGGAAGTGTCCTAATTATTATTTGTAATGATATACCATCAACGAATTTAAGTATTTCCATTTCTAATGTAGAGCAAACTATTTGTATGCTTCTCTATCGGCTCTCATAAATGTATTATTTTTGGGATATTTAATTATTCTTTTGGATCACCGTCCACCATTGAATCATCTTTATCACTCTACTCTAATCATTATTTTATAGTATGTGGTAAAATGTTTCTAATATATCATGAAAAAACAACGATTTTAGCCTAATTTATAATTTGTTTTCTCCTTTACGTATTTCTTGTATTCCTGAAGGTTTTAAATCCGGTGATGCTTCAAAGTTTATAACTATAAACCTCGCATTTTATCTCACGTCTCCAAATTATTAGAATCTTTTGCCTTGGGTTTTATTCAGTCTTCTATCATTTTTATCATTATAGATGAACATAGTTTCCATCACGAACTTTCGACTACTACTTGTAATGTTGCTTTTTTGTAATTACATATTAGATGATTTTAATGCTCATTCCCAAGTAGACGTGAATTATACCGACTTTGCAAAAGTTTTTGACAGGGTTATTCACCATATTCTTTTGAGTATACTTGCTCAATCCGAATTGGATTCCTTTATTTTATCCTTTTATTCTGGTTCACTTCATTCAATATGTATAGAAAACAATGGGTCAGATTCATGGTGTTATATCTATTCATACAAATGCGTACTCTGGTGTCCCAAAAATTGGTCACTATACCCTCATGAGTTTATTATATATAATTTATTGAAAGCGATGATAAATCAAAACTCTCTGTTTAAATTACTTATTCAATTTTCTGATGTCAGCATGGTTCTAAACCCCTTCCTTATCCCCATGTCAGAAAATCTCCATATATGGCAAACTCCTCCCTCCCCCTAGATGCCTACATAATACTTGAATGGTCCCTAATAATTATGTATATTACATCGATCTATACTCAAAATCATTTTATAGAAAGTTATGATTGTTTTAAAATTTAACTTATCCACTACCAGTATCCTATCCGACGAGCAAAGTGCTTTCACCCGCTATTGCCGATTTAAAAAAATTTGTTTTAGTAAGAGCCGGTTAAATATACCTACCTACTTATAGATGATAATAATTAATACTTTTATAAGTTATACGTAATATATTTACAATATAATTATTATCCAATAATAAATAAGATTATAATATTGTTATGACAGAATGAAAATATTCTAAATTAATCTCTTTTTTATTTTTTCTGCGTCGATTGATCTAGGAATTTCTTTGATATAATTATTGTTGTATATTTCATATATACAGAGATATAGAATATGAAAATGTTCAAACTTATTCAATATGTGTTAGTGAGTGTTAAGAAAATAAGATCATTTAATTAGAACCTTTTCATTTTAAACAATATTTGAGAATAGAAGATAAAAATTTAATCTAATACGCGAAACTGTTTAATTCTAAACATCATATTTTAGTTTTTGGAAATAATAAAAATATAAATTAAATATAACTAACATATTTTATTTTAATATTAGTACTACTGGTAAAGAATTTGAAATTTTATCAGGAATAGATGGTTCTCTTCAATGAATATTATTTGCGTTTAGAATAAAAAGATTCTATCAAACAACATATTTTGCTTATTCCGAATGAAAAGGTCTTACACGTTGAACTTTTTCATATTTCTTTATATTTGTTTATTACTAAACTAATAGTTATTTATTAAATAAGACTTAATAGACATCCAATTGTGTTTCCATTGATTTGTTCACTGAGAAAAAAAAATACAATTTTAAACTTAAAATCGTCCTCCTTTACGTTAGAACCTTTTCATATTAAGGTATCGATATATTATCATTATAATATGTATGACATTTCGACAAGACCACTTACTTAAACTAAAGTATTATTGTTATAATATATATTTTAATTCATAAAGGTTATTGTTAATTCAAATATTTCAATGTTCTTGTGATAACCATTACCTATTTTAATCATAAGTTTTATAAACGTCTTATAAATATCGATAGGGAATATGTATAAATACATATTTTCCATCGATATTTAGATTGTCTTCACTGAAAACATATTGAAACTCCATAATTTCATATACCTACATTATTATTATTTAAAACATTTATTTCCTGGCCTATAATGCTACTTAAAATTTAAATTGAACAGTAAAATTGATTGCTTACATTCATTATTCATATACGAGATAAATTGGGTACAATAATAGTCACTGTATTCAATATCTGCGAATTATGAAATACCTATTTGAATATTATTGATGTTAAAATAATAATATATTAATATATATACATATATAGATACATCGTATATGTATCTGCTGAGTTATCAATCCACTGATTGGTTTTCAGTAATTCTCCAGTCCTCTATATTATACTAGCTTTCATTTTTAATTATATATCTATAGTATAGATATAAAATACTCAATATAAACTAAATGTAGATTTAAAAAATACCATTTGTTATGTATACTCCAATTTTGGTCTTTCTTTATGGTTTTTTCCATTTAAAAGTTCCTATATTTTTCTTAGGTCTTAATTATTTTTTGTATATTTAAGTATTTAGAAATGAATAAATTGACTGTTAATTATTGTCATTTTCATTAAATATTATTATTTTGATGACAATTATTATATCGTACGACTGTTCGAAAATGTTTATAATTATTCAATGTCATGAGGTACCTACTGATGAAAACCGATAACCAATATTTCCAACTAATATTATAATATAATAGTACGAATAAAAATAAAATGTTTGTGTAGGTACCACTAGCATATAAATATTTCGTTTGAAAATATTATTTTTTTTAATGATGTGCGTAATACGGGAAATATCATATTATTATAAGTAGTGTGTTTTGTAACCACAGTAATAATAGATATCCATAAAATATATGCGTAAGGCAAATTTAGTATATGAAAGAAGAGGTTAAACATTATTATAGCTGATACATAGGTAGGTGAACACACGCAAACAGAGACCCTATAATAAGACCAATATGATATTTTGGCTCAGGTCCCGACTGGAACGCGTCCAAACACGTTTTTATTTGGCAGTCATTATGCAAACACCATACTTACATATTATGAAAATCTACACACATACATAAAATTATAATACGGTTGTGGCGTTATATATTTATTTGACCGTTTAAAAATGTATGGGTATATTATTGTCGTCGACGCGATTACGTGTACGAATGAAAATAATATTATAATATTGTACCCGATATTTATTTTTAACAAATAACATAAACGCCACGTTGGTGAACCTGACTACGTCGTGGCTGTCACGGGTATGGTAAAAATAAAACAAAGACGTTATAAAACAACGGGCATCCTTGAACGTCGTCGACAAAGGGCCGTTTGAACTGTTTGAGGTCGCAAGCGTGTTCACAAATCCTATATTTTCATCTAATTATGAAAACCGACAAAAATAAAAAAACGACACCCACTCGACCAGTCGCTATTTAAAATAAATTGTCGTTATTTAAAAATTAATGGGATTTTGTTTGTGACGGAAAATATTGCACGCACATACGCATATTTCCATTACGTATTATAGGTTAGGCTACCCGTATAACGCGTAACATGTACCTACTACTACTACTACTACTACTACTACTACTACTACTACTACTACTACTACTACTACTACTACTACTACTACAGCTGTATAATGTGTTTTTTATTGTTGCAAAAGTGTATCTACGGGGTAAGGTAGACTTATTATATTCTTTGTCGTCGACGACGTCAATCTCGCGCGGAAAAAATGGTCGACTGATCCAGGCTTTCCTATTTGATAACTGATGGCATATAGTGACAAAAATAGGGTTAAAAATGTTTTAAAATGTACGATTGTACCACAGAATAATAGAAACAGAATGGTCACTAATAAGAATTTACACAGGCAGTTTAGGACGGCGGCAAAATAAATCGTCGTGTTTTCGGTTGCGATTTTATCATTGTATATACTGTGTTTATACCACAGAATAATAGGTTCATACCATGATATTCTGGTAGCACACTTTTGCATCCCAATGCTAACATTGATAATACCAATTGATAAACGAGTCTATTTGCGTCCCAAGAAATCGAGCATTTCGGTCATGACAAGAGCAAATACCTATATAAAATATAAACGTGTATATTATTTGATAAAAAATACGTTTATAGCAATAAAAAATCCACGAACAATGACCATTATTCATCAATAAATCATTTGAAAAGGAAAATAATACACCCATACATTTTTAGACATCTACAACTTTACACAACAATATTCTACAACGTAACTTTAAAATAACAAAACTTGTTGAGATAAATTTAAAAGATACCTAGGACATCGGATTAATATCGCTGTGTAATTATATGCAATGAATGAAAAAGAAAATGGGATTTAAAAAAAAGTAGAAAAACTAACTTATAATTATATAATTATTTATTTCTACTAAAGTGTAATGTTATGTTACATATTATATGTATTATATACATATTAAATATAAATCAAATAAATCGTAAAACGAAAATACTTATTCATAGTTAGTCGAATAATTGATCATTCAAATCAGGGAATAGGGACGCAAGTAGGTACTACCTACATTTTAATTGAAATTTTTCTTCGGGACCCAAGTAATGTACACTGTAGATAATAGTTTTGGATATTTGATTTTTCATGGACGCAAGTAGTGTGCATCGGATATTCTGAGCTATCAATGATAATAGTAGCATAGAACAGTACCTACTAACTGATAGTGTCTATTATGGTATAAACAATGATAACATTGCATCCGAAAACATGGCGACTGATTTTGTGATATCGGCTTAGTGTCCACACCCCCATTGCACCTACTAATACATAATTGAACAATCATTTTATTGTTTCGCTCATCAGTGGAAAAACCCTCCCTAAATGTATTCCTTGCTATGCAACTGGTTATATAATATGAAAAAAAAAAAACACACTTAAAAATTAAAATCCATCACTCTCTCTCTCTCCGTCCATCGTAAATCTACTTTGCGATTTTTCGCAAAAATGTTTTTGTTTTTTATTCATATATATATATATATATATAATAGGTATATATTGAAAAAAATTAAATGAATATCGCCAAGACGCAAGTACCGCACGTGTTTGCGCCGCCGTCATCGCCCGCCGTTTTATAACCAGCCCTGAACTTTGTACGCACACATTGACCTTATTCGTGCGTCCATTTCCGGGCGTCAGTGGCAGCGGCCGTCATTTTTTTTTAAATATTTTTCATTATTATTTAATTATAGAGTGATACGATTTCTGAATTATACGATCTTTATATAGTGTTTTGTGCGTGCAAATTATTGAGATTTAATTATTATCATATAGATGATAATATAACGACCTGTAATAAGATGCTAATCTTGAGTAAAATATTATCTAAAACTGTGATGGTATACGTGCGCATTACGATTATCGGCGTATAGTTGAAAATACAACGACCAAATGAAACGATTTAATAAAAACCAAATATATTGAAACTTCGAATTTGAGCACCTTCCGTACTATAAAATTAATGAGAATAATATGAATACGACGGGTAATTTTATTAAAAATTTTGTATTTGTACCACGTATTTTTCTCTCAAACCAAAAATAATTAGTATCTACCTATATTTAGTTATATAAATAGTTGGGAGAGAAGGCGAATGAGAATAAAAAGATATTATTATTATTGCAGTTTATAAAAAATAATCCATCACTACTTTTACAAACATTCCATAGTGTGCTGAATAATGTTTTTATTTACTTTTTACCTTGTATAAGTACCTATATGATATAAATTTATAAAGAAGCTAATTTTTTTCATCTGTGTATGTGTGTATTATTTATAGCTATTAGCTATTAGCTAATATATATAGCTTTTATTATGTTGACAGAGAAGAATCAATTAAAACTAACACGCTGTTATTTCGAAACTAAACAGCTTGAACTCGTGAAGAAGAAAATATTTACCTTATTATTACAGATAAACATAATATTAATATACGTAGTACAGGTACCCGGCACACATATAATTTACAATTTACGTATATGTATTTTATTATATTATATATATTTATCAACATGATTAAAAAATTAATTTTTTGATACATATTATAGTAGATATACGAGTAGGTATATATCGTATAATATACAGTAGAATTTTCGTTTGAATTCCGTATGCTAATCAACGGGAAGGGATTAGGGAATTCATATGTAGATTTATACGCTATACATTTTGTAGTGTCTATATACGTGCTGTTTTTTACTCCATTTTCTATCTCAGTTTCAATTCATTCTCGCTTCAGTTCAGTTTAGTAATTTTTATTAAATTTTATTTTAATATGAAAGTAGCACGGTTTTAGTTAACTATATAATTTCCATAGTACGAGTATATCAGCTTCAAAGAATCAAGTCATTGAATCAACATCTTTACATTTTTTAAGTTTTTTTTTAAGTTTGTAAGAAACAGATCTTGTATGTCTATCACTGTAATTTTTGCTTTTTACTTGCCACAAACAAGGAAAATTCCTATAAAGTTCCATAAACTCATCCAGGAATTTACGGGAGTATTACCACAAGTCTGACATATTCGCACAAAACAACAAAATTAAAAAAAAACTAAAAAGAATATCACTGAAACCAAATTATATCAAAAAGATAGGTACTTTTTGATTTAATAAAAAGTATAGCGTAATATTATTATGCTATGTCTATGACGTCTCGTGTTTTTTTTTTTGGCGTATACGGACGTTTGTGTTATTAATGTAGGACCTGAATGCCTGTGTTATCAATATTAGTATGTTACATAATGTAACTTGTATACTGTAAAAAATAATTAATATAGGTACTCTCAAAATATTATAAAATATTTTTAATAATGTACTGTACATATTTTATTGGTGGAAAAATTCAGAACGTTCCAAACTTTTCCATCAACGATCCTCCATAATCGACCCTTTAAAAAATTAAGTTATTTTTTAACTTTAAGATCGAAAGTTTGTAAAGGACATTGAGAAAGTTGTCCGTCAAACACGATTGAAAAATCTAAATAATCTTATTTTTTGAATCCTATACAAATATTGAAATTTTTACATACAAATTTGCATATATGGCACCGCTCAAAATTAATGGACTGCTCAACTATTTTTTAATGTATTGACATCGATTTGGGATATTTTTAAAAACATTTTATAAATATTTTTTTATTGGAAAAATTTAAAACACTCATGTTTTTATTATTAACATCAAGTCAACAACCTTCCAAATTGTTCTTCGATTATGATTAAAATCACAAAAATTCACACAATTTTAAAACCTGTAGGCGTATTAAACGCATTTACCTACATCAACATTTGATCATGTAATTTAAACTTTTGTTATATAGATCCAATTTTTTTAAATATATTTTTTATCTGCAAAATTTAGAACATCTCGAATTAGTGTCATTTTGTACCTTTTAAAATCTTGTACACGGGGCTTAAGCACCTTTTAATCCCCCTCCTTTCTATGGCTCTGAATATACCTATATAATACGTATATTTTATAAAGATTATGGAAGCAGCCAGGGACTGGAACCGAACCGAAAAGAACCGGTTCTGGAACCGGAACCGTTAAAAATGATGAGAACCGGAATCGATACGAAACCATTATTTTTTTAAAAGGAAGAACCGGAACCGAACCGGAACCTTT
>JAIPRL010007161.1:0-24490 GCA_025469235.1 Pemphigus obesinymphae
TATTGAATGCAATGATTTATCATTGCTTTCAAATTCAATACATCCACCAAAAGTACCCTGCCCAGTAGCGAAGTGCATCCACCAATACTGACACCCAACGAGCGAAGTGCTTCCACAACCTACTGACTGGCTTTTTTTAAATTTCATTATGTTATATAGATTGTAGAAATAAGAAAACGAATCTACGCCTAAGTTATTTTTAAGTTACATTAAAAAGTATGATGAAGTAATACTCTTAAAAAAAACTAGTTTATTCAAAAGAAATGAACTAGTCCATGAACTTTCCAAGGTGTACTTTAATCTCAACTTTTCAGCTGCAAGTCAAACATGGAACGGTGGTGAAATCAATATTTTTATAATCATTGTGCAATAAACACATGTGGAAAAAGGTTTAAAATGCATTTTTTTTAATCGTCATAACCCATAAAGTATAAGGGTATGTGTGACTAAAACCTTTTGTTAACCACGTTTAATAGCGGCCCTAAGGACGACCGAGGAAGGTTATTCCGTACAAAATATAATCCCTTCGCTAGGTAGCAAAAAAATTATTTATAATACATTATATATATATATATTTATATTATTTATAATACATCGTAAGTATTATTAATATTTAAGTGTATTTTCTGGCTGAAATCGTGTTGGGATAAATGATGAATATGAAAATTTGAATTCCCAAAAACTCATTTACATAATATTATAGCCCTTAATCTACAGACAATCTTACTATCGCCTCTTGTCATAGAATTTCAATTAAAATAGATTAATGGTAATATTAGGTACCTACTCAAATTTATAGTAATTTATACACAAGATTATAGCCCAGGTGTTGAATCAGAATAATCTCATTTATTTTATGGTATTAATGCCTACAATACTCAAATTATACAAATGGGGGTTACGTGCTTGAATATAATTACAGGAACCAAATAATTTATTTGTAAGGAAAACATAATTAAATTTGATTAAATATTATCACACTGCTTACACTTTTTAAAATATTCCTAGCAGCTTGTATTCTAATTTTTGCGATGATCTAATTCTTCATCATATCATAAATAATAAAAAGTGCATTAATGATTTTTCTGTAAAAACCAATAGTATTTATTATAATTTATAGTTAGGTTCAATTTGTTATTAAAAGCTATAGTTCAATTGCTATTATAAGATCATGTACGGAATGTAAAATTGATTCTATATAATAAAATATTTTTAATCTACAAAATATACACATGTATTTGTAGAACTGCATATCTAGATAACTTATTTATTTAACTCGCTAAATCAAATTAACACTTTTAGAAATAAGTTGAGTTAAAAGTTAAGAATTTGTTACATCAACATGTCTTCGTTTTCCTAATGGAAAATACTCGTATTATAAAATAACGTCATTCAGAACTTAAATTGTGATTTAATGATTACATTTAGATATTAGATCCCTACTATTATAATACGTTTATAAAAAAATTAATAATATTTTTGAAATCTGACATATCATCTTTGTAAAATGTTGTCTAAAATAATAATTTACATAATTCTTGTTTTTCGATAATTTATTAACTGTAACTATAATAAAAATTATAAATATAAAATACAAAACTAAAATAATATACAACTTGACATTGTAAATATCTTACTTATCACTAATGTGTACTGGAGTAATAAATACCTACTCTGTGACATTTTTGATTTTCTAGAACAATAAGTATCTATATATATATATAATCAATAATCTTTGTTGAATTTTTCTCACTCCATTAATTGTCTTATTTATAGTGGGAAACAAAATTTCATACGTGAATATATAATATGCAAAATATTACTATGGCGTGGACTATAGATTTAATTGTTGTATATAAAAATAATTTATACAATAGTAACATAATTAAACAATCACATGACATAGTCAAAAAAAAAAATTTTTAATAATAATTTTACGATATCAAATAATATATAGTAAATTTAGAAATTGGCCAATACTATAATTTCTATACATATGTAGGTATACATTATATATTTATAGGTATTTTTAAGAAACGTTTTATGTTAAATAGAATTTCCATAATTGGAGATAACAATATTCCTTTAATGTATTCAACATTCGATAAACTATAAAAAAAGAAACATAGTATATATGATATATTTATACCTATATAAATTACCCGTGATTTAAAATTACTTATTTAATTAAAATTAAATAGAGTAAAACACACTGAACTGAATATCCTATTATATGTTTAACTGAAACAAATGGTCTTTGTAAAATATTAAAAAAGAATATATGTAAATATTTTTCAATATATATATTTATATACCTATGTAAACATCCATCATTTTTAAAGGGATGCATTATAAATCCCAAGTTTGATGGACCGTTTTATATTAAATATATTATACAATAGCCTTGTGTTAGAAGACCCCTTAAATATATTCAACATTTGATGTACTAAACTTATAAAATTAACATAATTATGTTATAGGTATATAAATATATGTACCTAACATATATTGTTAGACCTTGAAGTAAATTAATTTCATCGATAAAATGAGTACAACAAATTGATTACTTTTTGGTGCAATAGTAATAGATACTTAACAAGCTCATTATTTAATGTATAACTAATAGTTATGTAAAGAAAAATGAATAAAATCCACACAAGTCTTAAAAAACGTAATAAAAAAAAAATGCAAGAACTTTAAATATATAATGCATTATCAGACAATTTATATAAATTATTGTGTTCTTATTAAAAAATTTTAATCGACGTGAATTCATTAATACTAAGTTCAATATTCGATGTAAATTTAAAGATTTTAACGTAATTATTTTCGAAATCTCAAATAAATGAAAAATCTAAGTTTTTAGGTTGGAATTTTTTGGTATTTTTGTCTTGCGCATTAAAAAACTATTAAGAAAATCAAAATTACTTCTTTAAAGTACCAAGTAGATGAAATTTGCTACAGGAGACCAAGTAAGCTTGTAAAGATCAGAGCACTCTTTCTGATAGAAAATGTGTTTACAGAAAAATAAAAATAAAATAAAAAAGTTGACATCATTGTAATTAATAGTTTTGAGCATCATAATTGTCTTATAGTTTTAAGGGAAAATAATATTGTTTAATGATGGGCAATCTAATAATTTCTTAAATTTATATTAGGCTACATACCTACTATTGTTTTATTTATATGTTTATGGGAAATCAATAACTCTTAGAATACCTACTTTATAAATAATTAAATCAAAATGTATTAATTACCTATTTAAAAATAAATGTAACTGAGTTTTAGCACAAAGTACCAAAGTTAATATCACCAAAAATAAATAAGTTAATGAACGTCTTAAAAAAATAAAACGTACTTCACATTGAACTTATTAACTCATAATTGCCTTTTATTACATTTTTTTCTATTTCTAAATAGGTTTTAAAAAAACGTTTTGGTAAAATGAAACTATGATAATAAAAATACATATCCTTGTTGGTAAATTAAATTTTAACGAAATGTATATTACGTTTATCATTTATAATACTTAATTACCATGTAATAATAATAAATCACTATTTTTTAAGTTCATAACATACAAATTTTATTCTTCAATATTTTTTACAAACATAAAATTTATTTAGCCTAGAATGATAAAATATATAATAAAATTTAAGACGAGATTCCGCTTTTTCGTCTTTGTGTATACTATAATAGTGTAGGCAGTATAATTGTCATATACATAAATTATATAGTATATACATATTATATTATTATTTACGAGTATATACATACATTTTACATTAGGTAAGTCATGTGATTCATAACTTCATATTTTTATTTTTTTTTTACCATTGTTTTTTATGTACAGTATAAATTTTGAAGATTTAAAAATATATTTGTCTTATTAGAGCACTCGAAAATAAAAAATGTTCTTTAAAATTTAACTACAATAAACATAGTATCTATTATATTATTAAAAAACAAAAATGAGTTTACATACAATCAAAACTTTTTAAAATTCAAAATGTTTTAGTTTCAAGAAGAAGTTAAATCCCAAAATATAGTTTGCAGAAACGCAGTTTCGTTTAAGTATTATATCGGCTAGATTAAATACACATATATATCAATAAAATGCTTTATTCTTAAAGCTGACAATATTTTCTAAATTTTAACTAAGCTATTTTTATTTGATATAATATATTTTTTTCATAAACAATTGAAAATTGTGAAATTTTGACTTTTTTAAGGACCAACCGTTACAGATGTTACTTACATCATGAATACTTACAAAAAATATCCTGTCGTAAATTAGTAAAAGTTGCTTCTTTTATTTGGTGTCAATATTAGTGATAAATGCAGGACTTGAAACCCTAAAAATATTTCGGTTTTAATTTCGATTTGGATTACCGGTTTTACATTTTTCGGTTTCGATTTCGATTTGAAATACCGGTTTCAAAATATTTCGATTTCGGTTTTGACTTTGTATACCGGTATTTTATATTTTCGATTTCGATTTCGATTTGAAATACCGGTTTCAAAATATTTCGTTTTTGGTTTTAACTTTGTATACCGGTATTTTACATTTTCAATTTGGATTGAAATACCAGTTTCAAAAAATTTCGTTTTTGGTTTTAACTTTGTATACTGGTATTTTGCATTTTTGATTTCGATTTAAAATACGGGTTTCAAAAATGTTGGTTTCGGTTTGACTTTAAAAACCAGTATTCTATATTTTTGATTTTAAATAACGTAGTTTTAATTTTTAATTTCACACCGATTTTTATAACTAAAATTAATTGTTGATCATTCGAAAACATATCAAATACGATTTAAATTCTTAAAAGTGATTTTTAATTTCTATTTATAGATGGTAGTATGTTACACCATACTTACAAAATGATTTATTGCAATGTCAATAGAAGAGTTTTGCTTAATATCTTGGACATGTTTAAAATGCAAAAAAAATAATGTTTCTATTAAAAAATTTTAATTTTATAACCAAAATAATTTTTAGCTGTTATTGAAGTAGGGATCAATTAAATAAAGTTATAACTGGTTTAAATGTGCTGAAATATCTATTATGATTCTGATAAAAATTTTAAACAATATTATAATATATTTGAGTAATAAATAGTTTTATATAAACTAAAAATAAATATTTGCAGTATGTATACAAATTACAAATATCTGATTTGACTCGATATTGAAATAAGGTCGAGTACATACAGTTAAGCAGATTTTGATTGTTATTCATAGTACAAACCATAGTAAAATAAATTAGAACATTTTCGATTGATAACAGCTCGCAGTTTTGATCAGAGAGTAATTGGATTGGCAACGAAAAAAAATCAAGTAACATTACATCAATTTTTATTGCATTTTTATAACATACATATAACTATTTAAAAGGAAAATGATATACTAGGCTGGCAACATGCAACATGATCTGTAACGATACGCGGTATGCACATTAATGTACCGATTGAATTCGCTAAAAATCTAAACTGTGCAAATGCGTGGACGATGATATGGTATGAAATTTGTTTCAACTTAGGTTCCATAATTTAATTTAATAATAATATAACGATATTATTTTTAATTGATAAAATATATAATACGTTTTTATTCTATTAATTTAGTTGAGTGTTTTAATTTTGTAAATTGATCGCAAAATATTATGTTATACAGTTGTATATAATTTGAGATTACCTAAGATATGTTCCGTTATCTTTGTGTTTACTATTTCGTTTTTTTTATACCTTAAATATCGATTATTTATAGAGAAGCTCATCATTTACACGTGATACTTTATAATAAAATTATACATTTTTTATAAAATATAGCCTGAAACTTAACGCAATTAAAAAACATAGTAGTACACTTTTATAGTTATACCCAAACTAATAAAGTTTTTTAAATAAAATATATTATCTTGCTTTTGGTCGATTAACAATTTTTATTAAAATAATAATTTAAAAAATATATAGATTATAGGTACACGTAATTTATACTTTAATTTTAAATATAAAGTTTACATCTATATTAAATTCGAATAAATAACTATAACGATTAATTCTAAACAAATTTTTCATTAAATTAATGTTTCAATGAAGTATATTTAGTAAAAATTAATATTATTATAATTGATAAAAAAATTGTTCTTTTTTATCTATATAAAATGTGTATCTTTTATTTTTATTTTTTAGACACCTAATATAAATTTCAACTATCTTTTATCTTTATTTAGATATACTTTTATCTTTATCTACATAAACTAAATTTAGTTACATTAAGTTATATAATTATAATTACCGATACCGATACCGATTCAGCATAATTTGATTAATATAAATTATTATTAATTGTATTCAAATTCAACATAACCACAATGGTACACGAGTGCCCTGTCGTATAATCTAAGTTCTCCCAACCTCTATCGACCACGTTTTTAAATTTAATGTTATTTTCTGTATAAAGAAGATATAATATGATATTTTTCTTTTTTATGAACATGATATAATTACGAATGTTCCTAAGCTTTTGTTTTCTGTCTACAATTTTAGAGCTATGTCAAATTATTGTCACGATTTATTTAATTCAATATTATATAATAAATAATTATGAAAACATGTATGGGCTAAAAATATAATTTAAAAAATGTCGATATTTTTATTATTATGATAATAATTTTGGCATTTGAGAAATTCTACCCCTTCTTCCATGGTTATCTGTGCACGTCTATGTTTACAATACTGATATGCCGGTAGGCATAAAAAAGTCATGTTTCAATAATAATAATAATAATAATGCTTTTAAATATTCTAATATTTAAAAATGTGATCTGTTAAGACTTATAAATTATAAACAAAAACGTAAGGAACACGAAAATCTATACATGTTTATGCTATAAATATTATTGAGCTATAAAGCTATAACATAAGACATTTGGAGTTCTTTTACTGCCTATCTGAAAAAGTCTATTTCAAAACTTTTGTATATATTTTAATCTTTCATAATACCCATAAAATCGACCATAATTATATGTAAATATACATGCATATTGGATAATATTTGGATTATTGATTTAAAAGTGTACATTCAATAAACATTATCATAACATTGATTGAAGAGAATAATGGTGGAAGATACTATGATAGAATTTATAGTTATTGAGAATATAAGATGGCCATAATAATATAATCGACAGTAACAAAATTATTATTTAATGCTAATTTATCAAGTCTTATTATGTTATATTAAAATAATAAGAAGTTGTGAGTAGAATCTTAAAGGCTAGCTAGTTTAGGATCTGAAATAGAATAATACGAACATACAACACTCGACTAGATTATAGTCTATAGATACTGGACGCCTACATTACCACGTAAATATCATACGTTTAATTTATATTCTTATATTTAACGTATTGTGAAAGTGTATTTAGAGAAATATTATACATTATAATTAACTTCCGAATTTGAATACCAATTTTAAATGAAAATAAAAATTATAATTTACATATTTACTTATAATCTAGATATATTTAGGTGAATATATTTACCCAATAACCAATTTTTCTTATTTATAGATACCTATTTAATTATTACATTATTCATTCCCAATATCATCTATATATATTTTCCAGTTTACTAAATATTATACTATTATAATATAATATACTATTTCCTAAATACATTTTTTTCACAATTTATTATTATACTTAGTAATGTATTTAATTTTATAATACTTAAACAATTTTTAATAGAATATAATATAGTGTACCTAATCTACATGGTGCCTACCTATGGTGAAATGGATTGTTTGGTTCGAATAATAAAATTAGTTTAAGGATTACTACACGTATTGAATTTATTTTGTTTAATAATAATGCCAATCGATATATTTTTCTTTTTTTGTTCATATATTTTTATTTTTAGGATATAATATATTATGATTATATTTCTAAACTTAAGCTTAGACACCTTGTATCCCCATTGTGTACATACCTATATCTGATTGTACACAGGAAAAAATAATGGTTAAATAAACAAAAGCATTATAAACATATGACCAATAGTCAGCATTAGTAATTCAAAATTTAAATATTGTTAACCACTAGATTTACGAACATGAAAATTTTCCTGTTGAATTTAACAAAATAGTTTTAAATTTTTAAGTCTCCGATATTTTAACTTTGTTAAATTAACAATCCATATTAAATCTCCAATTTACGAAGAACTTTCGATTTACGAAAAAGTTTTCCGGCAAATCACATTGATGCAAACTTAGGAGCTCTAGCGTCATACCTATACAACCCTACCTATCCATCAGTATTTTGAAAGAATAACGTTCATGAACGCACGCTCTTTTTTCGTGAATGACACTCGTTTCTGCCAAATAGACCGTGAATGACGTTCATACTTTCAAGGAATTTGAACGATTTTCAAGAAGTTCAAAATAAGTTAAAATATATTTCTATTTTGCTATAAGCCCTATTAGATTCAAATATAACTCTAGAAATAAAATACTCAAAAGTTAAATTCTGTTGGCCTACCAAAGAATGAAAACTATAGTTTCTATAAATCAGGATATTTTGGTAAATATTCAAGAAAATTTAATCTGTTAATAATTAATTAATTAAAATGAACGATAAAATAAAAATTTTCATTTTTTTTTTTATAAAATACGTGAATATGAACGTGTTCTTTTTCAATAAATTTAAACGTGAACAAGAACTATTTTATATTTTACAGATTGAACACTGCTATCCACCTACCTGATTCATTAAAAATATTAGTGATGAAACATTATAATATAATATATACTAATTTTATTAATTATTATAATATATGCATTGTCGTTATTGTTATTATTATTTTTAATTCATAACAATTAACCAACGGAATTATTTTCTTGCATTAATAATAATATTGTTTGTATTTCGTAATCGCAAATCAATACATTCACATAACATTAAATAATATATATACGATAAGATAGCAGTAGTGAGTAAGAATATACCTAATTACTTACTCCTATATAATAGATCAAGACACCAAGTACTGGAATCAAGATATTTTTTGGTAGTTATCGATTTCGATACTTTAGACGCGTATTTAGTTATTTTCAAAGGGGATGAATAAGATAATTTTTCAATATCTTAGTGTGGAGCCTTCACTCCCCATCCCTTCTTATACTTTTTCTTCTTCTCTCCCAACTATTCAAGGTCGTTTACCCTAGTCTTACATTTACACTTAACTCTCCCAAATCTTTTGCACTTACACTTATCTTCCTCGTGTCACTTGTCATCATATACCCCACTTCTTTTTCAGTCTTCCTCTCCTCCTCCTTCCATTAACATACATTTCCTTTAATAATATTACTGCCTCAGTCTCTTCTTAATATCTTTCTTAATATGCGCCCGAGTCATCTTAATCTATACTCCTTCATTTTGTCTATTATCGAAGCTACTACTATACTACCTCATATATACTCATTCCTTATTTTACCTCTCCTCCACTCATTTACCGTAAACAGTGTTTATTTCCTTAATGACCTTTTTTATGCTTAAAAGGAACTATTTCGAAATTTGGTCGGAAAACTATAAATTATTCGGCATTTAGATAGCAAAATCAGAAAATAGTTTATGACTTTATTCTATATAATATCAGGTACTAAACTGATGATATTATATTTTTTATAACTATTGGTTATATTTGTAGGTAGAAGTATTTTAGAAAAAAGTTTCCAGTATATAGGTATGCATTGAAGTAGATGCATATAAATAAGTCTAATTAATTCTAATTTAATGTAATAGTAAATGGATAAATGCTGTACCCTCTTCCAATGTTATACCTCTATATTTAGTATAATAGATATTTAACGTATATAAAAAAGTAATCTGGATAAATATAAAGACAGGGGCGTCATTTGAAAAGGTCAATATAGGACACATGCTCTACCCTAAAAACTTACTATAAGTTGGCAATTTCATAAATCTGTATTTGATAATAATTATGTTAAAATTATAAACTTAAAATTTTTTGAATACCTAATGGTTATTGAAGAAGAATTTCCCGACTATAATCTATATAATAAAATTTATAAAATATGACAAGAAAAAATTGTATAAGTATATATGACCTAGTATGAGACCTAGTTATTTGAACAGTTTTAAAATTATGTTTATTTAAATTTTAAAATGAAGGGACACTGGCTAATGGATGCATGTGGCTTGATATTACAATAACAAAATCTATCGGTTATAGCCATTTTGTGACGTAAGCATTTTGCGACTCATTTCATTAATATTATTTTATAATATAATATCATATTAGATCTATGGATAATATGTATTAGACTGAAAAACTGACGTCACAAATGTATTAACTGGTGAAGGGAAATGCACTTTGAGAATGCTGACTACGTTTTGAGTCATGAGTTTTGACCAAATATTACTGCTAAATCTCTAATTCAGAGCAAAACTATTCTAAATCTGATCTATATTTTTTAATCAAAATCGTTGCCCTAGCGTGAAGTAATTTTTAATTTTATTTTTAAAACTAGTTGTACACATTTAAAAAAATTGTTATTCAACTACTTATAACTTGTTTAAAAATAAAAATATTTTAAAAAAACTCACCGTAACACCACTGTTTATGTTCTCCTTTAAAACTGTAACAATAGGTAAATTTATAGGTACTAATATTAATTATAAAAAAACTGTAGTAAGAATGTGTTACCTACGTAGAATTGCTATGTTATGCGTATGTAAGACAGAGACAACAAACATGTGGGTATCGTCCTCTTAAGCGATTTAATAGTAAAAAATGTAGAGTTAGAAAAAGCAAATTATGTCAAACTTAAAAGAAGCTGTTGATATTATGTTTACTTATATGGAAAACAGAAGATATCCTTTATTAAATTAATTATTTATTAAATAAAATAATTATTAATATAACATGTATTTTTTATTTTGTTTGAATATTTATTGTAAAAATATAGGCTTACAAAAAAAATATAAATATTCAATCATATATATATATATATATATATATATATAAATTGCATTTATATTTTTATTTTTTTGTCGTACTCCATTTTATATCATTTTCTTGGTATCTTGTATTATCAGTGACCTAACTATATAGAGTTTCCGTGAATATGCGTTTCACTGAGATCCCAAGCTTCGAAATTTTAGAATAAAATAAAAAATAGTCATCCAAGTCGAAAAATTTGGCTATTTGCCCCACCTTACCTATGTATATTAATTCCAATGAATTTTGTTGTATATACACTATACATTATGATAAGTGAAACACATACAACATTTAATAAAAAGCACACACAATATTAATTGTTAATGCGCGTAATCTTTATTTCCACAAATACAATATTGTTTACTCACTCCTCCACACTGCGTCTAACCAACTCGTGGAATAAACCTTCCTTTTTCTTCATTACTACCTAGTACCTACCTTGTAGGTACCTACTACAAGTTTTAATTACTATTTATAATTTTATTCATTGACAAAAAACCAACTTAAAGCATTAAACTTGCTCTCGCTAATTATGTGTTATTTTCACTCAGTTGATTCATTAATTTGACTTACTTAGAATAAGTATATAGTGTTATCATAACTCGTTAGTATTATATTTTTATACGATCCTTATCGATTTTTTTATGTACTTATTATAATTGTGTAGTAAAAATCACAACAATATTGAGTTCGAATATTTCGATCAAATCTATAGATAGTAAGAATGATGTATATTATTATTATCGGTACCTACCTAATGAAATAAATATTTCAGAGTTATTAAATAATGTTTATAAATAGTTACGGTATTTTAATAATTTAAAAGTTCGTAAATGTCTATACATAGATAATAAATATAAATCTCTATAAATTGATTAAAATATTATTGAAGATTTTATTCTTTATAAAAATATACATTTATTTAGTAGACATATTATTATCTGTTGACATATACCAAAAAAAAAAAAAAAAAAGTGATGATAATAATAATAATAATATAGAACCTAGATAACGATTACTTTTTAAATTAAAATCAATAATATTATTAAACTAATTTTTATAGTTATAGGCATTCTACTGGGAAATCAGAATAAATTAAAAGCTATAAAAGTTCCAGTAAAAAAGTTCTTGGCAAAAATGTCCCCGGTATATCATTTCAAAAAAAAATCCATTCAGTTAACTGGTAAAGAAGTCCTTATCGGATAATGTCGATAACATTTCCCAAACTTAATAATTAGCTATCTGAATATGTACCTGTATATAATAATTTTTGAACTAACTTGAGCCTTAAAGCTCTGGATGTAGGTACTTCTATAAAAAGTAATAATATTTTATTTATTTATTATTGATTTTTAAATTATATTTTTATATTTTGTATGCATTTTATCTGTGTAAATAGTACATAAATATTTTAAAAGTTCCATCATATAAATCATATTAAACAAAAATAATGAAAAAATATATTATAACCGAAATATTATTTGATCATAATAATTACTGAAAAAATCATGTTCATAAGAAAAAATAACTACCTACTCGTATATATATATATATATATTTGGTATATATAAAACATTAATACTAGATACAATTTAAAATCTCAAAATTTTAGAACAAATTATTTATTTATTGTGAACAAGAGTTATCAACTATTTAAAGTAATTCTTTGTTTTCGAAAAAACTATTTTAAATATTATAATATTATGTTTTTATTATGATAAATATAATGGAGGGTGAAGTTTTTCATACTCTATACCTTCTAAATATATTATATTTACAATCCTATAAATGTAAGTAACAAACTTTGATTCTGAATGCGAAAGATGAAAAAGTACGAAAATTGTGAAAAATACAAGTAATCCATATTACTTAAGTGTAATAATTAACATTTTTATATGATATACTTACATTATTTTGTTATTAATGAAAATATTTGTATAACTTTGTAATATCTATAAGTGTATTTTTTTAAAAATGTACCTATCTAGAAAAGTTGTTTTGAAAATGTATATTAAAAAAAAAATACTTTTTTTTTTTAAACTATGATTGTAGAAATTATCAAAAATATTATTGAACGTTAGGTAGGTATAGCTGTATTAGAATTGTACTATAAATTTATAGTCGATACAAATAAAGTTATATAACTTAGGTATCAGTACTCATATTGGTCATAAATATAATTTAAAATATTAAAATACATATATTAAATTCGAATATATAACATTGCAGGTTTGTAGAAAAATTATTTGCTTACCCTATAAAATATCTAAGAGAAAATTGCCCCTTCTTGTCTCTCCCAGATTACACCTATTTGTAATAGGTATATGTGTATTATTATTAAAATGAAACTAATAACGAACTTTAAAATGTTTACAAACAAAAAGTAATACTTTGAAGTATAAAATCAGTCCAGGTGAAAGTTTAAATGTCTATAGCTTATAGGAGCTCAATCAATTTAAAACTTTATTTATTGTTATTTATATATCCCCTTAGTATACGGCTAAACCATATGGTCTCGACTACTTAATTATATTTTTAAAATAAGTTTTAGAAAACATTAGTTTTTGGCAGAGAGAAAAATTTAACGGTTCAAAATTATAACTAAACTTTTTACACTATAATTTGTATTTTTTTTTTTTATCAAAATCTTTAATAAGTACCTATAATTAGTTTTGAACTAAAAAATTGGTTAAAATTTCAATTTATTACTAGTTTACATTTTCGTAGTTATTTAAATAAAAAAAAAACTATTTACGGACAAATATATCTCAAAATAGTTCAAAACGATACTATAAAAAAGTATTAGTTCATGAATTAGGGCCACCATATTCACTAGGCATTTGCCACTGTAATTTTATTACAATGATTTTATCTTGTCCAAAAAAATCAAGAGACCTTTAAAACGATAAAAATTCTAAACCATATTAGAAGAGATAAAAACGTAATTGCTGGGTGAACTAACACAGTGGCGATGATAATAGGAGAGGGGCAATACTCATTGATTTTATTTTTTTTTA
Organism: Pemphigus obesinymphae; assembly: GCA_025469235.1. Classification (NCBI taxonomy): domain Eukaryota; kingdom Metazoa; phylum Arthropoda; class Insecta; order Hemiptera; family Aphididae; genus Pemphigus; species Pemphigus obesinymphae. The sequence continues at coordinate 14,042 of JAIPRL010007161.1, forward strand.
TTTGACTATCTGCAAATTTTCGAAATAAATGTTGTGATAACTATTAAAATATTTAGAATTTCCTTAAGCATATTTTTTGTTTTATACATGTTTACCATATGTTAATTACACAAAAACATTGAACAATTAATATACAGCGCACGGTGGATGTACTCGTAAAATAATATTTAGATTGATCGATAGACGTTATCAATAGCATTGTTTTATACTTGTGGTTTTCATAGATTTCAGTATATTGAAAAATCCGAGTACTACAGCTGTTTACATTGTGCTATGTGTATACTTCCTGTAATATATTTACTTTTACCACAGAATTGGCTATTTGAAATTATTCATACCAAAAATAAGTTTTATTTATATTTATAAAACATATAAATTAATTAAGAAATGGCTTTATATATTTTATGTATAATATTATAAATGAAATTTTAATGTGTAACCAAAAATATTGCAATATTGGTGGTTCAATCGCTATGGCCGGCCTCAGTCTAATAGAAATGGTAAACATAAATAGCATAATTTTAATATAAATACAGTCAGCAAATTTTGACTTAATTATCGTTATTATTAAAACATGATTTTTTTTTATAAAGTTGGAGATACATGTTGTTTACGTGAACGTAATGTAATGTTGTGTGTTGGTGGGAAAAAGTTGTAGAACGAAGCGAGCGTTTTTTTTTTTTCAGTTATTTGAGTGAGTCAAAACTTTTGCCTCCCCCTCTTTTTCAAAAACTGAAATTATTCAACTAATCACCCCCCCCCCTTTAATATCGTATATAACCACCACTAAGCTAACGACTATACCACAGAGTGCATACTACAAAATATTAAACAAAAGTGCATAATATTTATATTTTCTGTCCCCACCACTGTTATATGTTATATGTTATATGTTATATGTTTTCTACCGATTTTTTTTTAATATTTATTTCTACGCTCATCCTTTTAAAAGTGATAATATTAGCCTAATGCATATTAATAATTTTCTGATAATATTTATTCCCGGAAAACCGATAGATACATACATACATATCGATTGGATCAAGTTTTGACTTTTATGTTAATATAATCAAGCCCGGTTTAATTACTCAGGGGACTCAAGGGACGTATATCGATCGTGGGCCTCCCATCCACCTCTCACAAATGAAATAAATGTTTTATAATATTTAATTGTTTTAATTATTATAAATTATTTTAATCTTTATAAATAATAATATAATTAATATTAATATATAATTAAAATGATAATAAACTGAAAACTATAAAAATAAATCTTTTAAATAGGTATTATTTTATTAATCAATAAAAATGTAATTTAAAATGTTTATATAAATAATAACAAATTTAAATATTCAACTTGATTTTAACTAATTTATTTATTACAACTAATAAATCTCATATATCTTTTCAATTTATACTTTCAAAAACTTATAGAAAGTATAATTTTCATGAATATCTTTTTCCTCGATTTATGTTCAGTAAATCCTTTTAGAGTTTTTTAAAACTAATACTTTTTAAAATATAATTTTTGGTAGACAATATTATTAAGGATGAGAGATTTTATTGCAGGAGTAAGGCTCTATAATTGTTTTTAACCCGAGCCATTTTTAAAATTGCTCTATCAGTGGTACAATTACTTAATTAAAAAATAATTAGTTAGATATATTCTAATAGCTATATAAATTTCCGGAAAAATATTAATAATTCACTTTCAGACATTCACTCAAAAATTTTTATTTACTGTGTGTCTCGCGATAGATAGATTAAATATGTATACTTAGATATATTATAACCTAAAAGATTGAAATGGTTCTATTGCAATATTTTTTTATTTAATTAGGAAACTGTTTTTAAGATTGACTCCGGTAATATATTTTAGAATTTTTTTTTATAATTAGATAAACAAGTATTGTTTTTAATTTAAATGATATACTTCAATAATACTAAAAATATGGTAGATATAAATAAATATATTTTGAAAAAAAAAAATTTTTTAGAACCCTTTTATGTACGCATTCTAAGCTAGCGTTGTATCTAGTGCTGAAAATATATTGTGTTGATATGTGGCACTACATTTGATGTTCAATTATTTTGACATAAAAATTTCAATCAAATTTAAATTATTTCATTATTTTTAAAATGTTAACATTTATTTATTTTTTATTTAAATGAAAATATTTAATTCTTTACTAACGTCTCTGTCCATACAAACTATTTTTAAACAAAGCTTATGAGTATTATCTTATATCTATTACATATTATACACTCTGTACATACTATAGTTCCTATTATACATTTCCATTTACTTTTTCCAATGTTACACTACTTAAAAAAAAATACGATACAGACTTACCTAAATATATTATTATTTATTATAATCCATTTATAAATCAACATTTCCAATCTGCTTAAATGATTCCAAAACATTCAGCGGGTACACAAAAACAGCTATCCTCAGGTGGCAATCATAATATGATTTATCGTGGGCTTTTAGAAATATTATATTTTCGAACGTATTTTACGTGTATACAGAGCTTTTTGTCCTTATTCATTTTACTATGTGTCGTTAAACTAGAAAATGTATACACACTTCATATGAAAACAGGGTTTTCCACTTGATTGGTTTAAAACCATTTGTATGTTTGTAGGATTTTTAACAAAAAATACCCGGAAATTATTCAATTTCTTCGTAAATTAAATTTAGTATTATTTATTGATTATAAATGCTGGTTAGGTACTTTGCACCATAAATAATATTTTGATTATCTTATTCTCTGATGTTAAACATAAAAAAGTTCAATCTTGGACAATAAAGTAATTAAAATTATTACTCTTGTTAATCTAACGAAATGGCGTAATTTAATTATATTTATTCATGTATAAATTCATAACTTAAAAGTAATTTTAATAACAATTAAAATAGTTATAATACATAACCTATACTTTAAAATTACTTTAAAAATAAAGACATTAGGTAATTAATAATTTGTTAACTAAAAATATTCTAATACAATAAAATAAAATTGATCTGTATCTGTTTTATATTCAAGCTATGTTACTTGTAAATAATGTTATTATAATTAATAATAACAGTGAACATTTATACATAAGAAACAAACTGTCAACCGATAAATTGTTTTTAACTATAAAAATATATAAATCCCAATTCCATGTTATACTGAATGTGAAAACCAATTATTTTTCACAATTTTTTTTCAATTATCGTCTGTGTATCTGGTATCAAAAATTATTATTATTATTAACCCCTGTTTTAAAATGATATAACTAAAAATATAATGAAATTGTATAATTTCGATTTAATTTATTTATTATTAGACTTTACTTATTTTTCGTTATATTTGAAAAAATTGACAAGGCACATATATATTGTCAGTCGATCATCTCTTTGATCTACGAAGAGAATAGTACAGTATTTAATTATAAATTTAAAAACGAAGATAAATCATTGGAATATTCGGAAAACGACAATGGCTGATTTTTGGTTTAGTATAATTAATTACAATGTAATCATTAGTAATGAGTAATGTTAGTCATAATAAATAAATGCTAAAAAATACTTATGAATATAAAAAGATTAAATAATGTTTTATTAAGTATAACTATAAAATTGTAATGAAGAGTGTAGGTACCTCCTACCTACAAAATTTTAAAGATTGTTTGAAATTTAAAATCTCTAAAAATATTATTTTATAAAATATTCCAAAATACTCAAAATCGTCAATCGATCATTGTGCAAATTTAAAATTTCTGGATTTATTTTTTTAATAAAATAAAGTATAATATTGTTGCAATAAATAGGTACTTATAGTAATTTATGTGTATATATAATTACACAAACATTCATACTTATATACATAGTTATATGACTGTTATTGTATTTATAAAACTTTTGTAAATGAAGTTTCTTCTTCGTTTGATAAAAATAAATTAATAAATATAATATATATTATATTATAAAACATTATTTCATAGATATTTTGTTATTTTAATGTTCTTTAAATTTAGAAACAAATATATAACAAAAGACTGATTGTTTTCCAGTATCGCGCATAAAAAACTATTAATTATAATGATTATAATTAGAGCTTAAAATGTATGGCACTATAAAATAAAATAAATATGTGCTATATGCTTAAGATTTTTTTATATTATATCATATAATATGCAATAAAAATTTATAAAATACCTTTTAAGTTTTTAAAAATGTAAGTATTAAATAATATTTTTAAATTATATATTATTTATAGTTTTTTAATTTTCTTCTTTTAGTAAACTGAACTAATCCAACTAACTAAACTTTTACAATTAAAAAATATTATCAAATACGTACTTACCTAATTTAATAAATTGATAATTTTTTTGTTTAATTAAATTAATTAATAATTTGTACTTAATAACATACACAACAATAAAGCAATATAATTGCAATAATACCTAAAAAAAAAAAAAAAAATTCTAAAAATGCAATAATATACCTACTTTAAAAACTTGACCTATTTTTGGTTATTTCTGAGGACTGAATGAACCATCTGTATCCGGATGACTTTTTTTTATAATGTGAACCACTACTTTTTTCAATGGATCCTAATAAGTATTTTAAAATATATATGTATTGGTATTTAAATTATCGATAATAATTAATTATTTTGTTAACTATGACATTCCAAAATTTTGTAATTTAGCCCGGTACATATAACAAAGTGATACAGCAAATTTGGATAAATCGTAAGCGACAAAATGCGCACATTGTATTTCGTATATCCACTTTGTTAATTTATCTACTATACATTCAGGAGTTGACGGTTGTCAAAAGCAATGATTTACGCAAAATTTTTTTTTTTTTAAAGAACCATCGATTCTTATTGAAAATATAGTAGTTTATATAATATATAATAAAATAATAATATTATATAGTATAATGAACAAAAAAAGTTAAAAAAGTGCAAAAAATTATTTGGAAATACATCCGGTATAATGATTCGGATTTTAAATAATTACTGTAAAAAACCCTAAATACGTCAAGTATGAATAAATGTGGTAAAAACTAAAGAGGAATTCTCACTTGTCCAGCACAGCACAGCACAACGCGTACCGGTATTTTGAAACTAAAGCGTCTCACATACGATACGATATATCGTACAATGAGTCGTACGATAATCGTAGGCAAAAATCGTATCAACTTGTAGTGTTTAATTTTTGAGACACTCCAATACAACTTGTGCAACTACAAGTTGTACAACTAGTCATTTATAACTACGATAACGATTATACTCTTATCAGCATATTCTAATACCCTCTAGTGTAATTTTGAAAATTATTTTTTATCTTTTTCACGTTTAAAATTATCATTATAACACATTTAAATACAAATATTATATTATTATATATACAGATGTCAGATGTGTAACTAACTAAAAAGTTGCTCCATTCGGTTAAATCGTATTGTCAGTCGGCTATACGTGAAAGGTAAAAATAAGTTGTTGGCCTTTTTTATGGCTTTTTTACGTTTAAGGAAGTATTTTAGGTATTTTAGAAAAATGAGCTTTGTAGTCGACCAAATTGCTAAAATGGACCTTTTTTTTTTGTTCATACAAAATAAAGTACAATCAGTTAGCCAAATTAACACACTATCCCTCTCACCCCCCCCCCAAAAAAAAAAAAAATAATAATAATAATATCTAAAATATGAAATAATATATATTATATTTCAATAAATTATGGCACCTATGTAAAAAAAAACCAAAGCTAGCATAGAAATAACTACTTTTTGCATTATTATTGGATTCGAAAAAAAATAAGCGTAAAAAATGATGTGAAATTGGCTACTACAAAGTAATATATATTCACACATGCATTATAGTTATAGTTCACGAATTACGTGATAATTAGCCTAAATACTTCAAAATCGAATCGTCGATCGTACAGTGTGTCCACACACGTTCCAATCGGTCGTTTATCAAACCCAGTCGTACGATAGATTCTATGCATGCTCAAACTCGGTCTCGTCGTACAACATGTTGTACTACAAGCCCACACACGTTACGATAATCATTTGGTAAATCGTATCAAACCAAATTGTACAATGTGTCGTACGATGAATCGTATCGTGTGTGGGACGCTTTACGTGTAGTAACGGTGGTCGTCGGTGTAGTGTGAATATAAATATGGTGGCCGACCGACAATTATTTTTTATTAATTTGATTTTGCATGGAATCTATTATATTCTATAGGCATATATAATCCTATTTTTATTATATTTATTTTTATTTTATAATTAACTATAGTTAACTAGTTACGCCTAATTGTAGATTTACGGACTTCTAGTAGGGGAAGGTGGGTGAATGGCGGCCACCTAAGCAATAATTACAATATCTCAATAACTATAAGTTGAAAATACTTGCTAATGATTTTAATTTATGTAGAAATATGTTAGGTATAATATACATAAATTTCGGATTTTTAAAATTAATATTAATATATTTTTTTTAATTTTTTAAAAAAAATGAAAATGACCGGTATTGCCCATATAGTGGGGTAATACCAATTATATTAAATATACATGTAAATATATAAGATACTCAAATTTTCCTTTTTATATTTCCTGAATAATTGTGAACCTCATTTAGTGGCTAAGAAGGAAAAACAGTATAATTAATAATAATTTAATTAAATAATTATTAAGTGGAAAATGTAAATTATGGAACATTGTATTCAGTTTTAGGTATTTAATTTAATAATATTTATTAGAATTTAAAATATATTTTATATATTAAGTTATACAATTGAATATCATGTTGATATGAAACCTCATTTATTAAAACATATTGTCCGCCATTACCTCATGGATTTTAGCCGGTTTTACCCTATTTGACTTTTTTAATTGACATACTTTAAAACTAGATAATTTAAATGTAATATTAAAACAACATTATACCTAATATTTGCATGTTTTAGATGTCAATAAAACAAGCCTTTAAAAAATAATTGAAAATTCTTACCTTGAAATGATTTTTAATTTTGAAAAATTTTACATCAACAATGATAAAAATATTGATAACATATTTTTGGGGGGAAAATTTTTGTATATCACTTTGAAACATCTGGTATTAGGTTTTGATAACACTATTTATCAATATACATAATTGTAGTATTTTATGTTATAATATTTACAGAGATATGTCATTGACCGGTATTACCTGATGACCGGTATTCACCCATCTTCCCCTACCAGTTAAAAACAAAAACTTGTGCTTATTCTTCTATTTGCCACTAAAATGTGAAGTTATTAAATATTATAACAATATATAAATATAATAATACATAAATAAACGCAAAGACACATTAACGCAAGTATACTCTATAACGAATACGTGTATGCCAGTGTCAGTTATTTCCGGTCCAATGTGAATCAACTATGTCGTTTCTAATACGGTACGTGCAGGGTCCGTTCCGGACAAATGTGAATTGAGCTAAGTCCCGATTTTATTTATTTATTTTATATTTTATAGTTGATTATATTTATTCATAAGATAAACTTCTGAATAAAGTAATAAGTGTTTTTCAATGTAAAATTATCTCCCAGTGATATTGAATTAAGAATGAATTAAGTTTTTCGGTAAACAATAATAATGGTATGTGGTAGTAATAGTGGATTGTGGTACAAATTATATATTTATATATTTATATATATATAAATATTTATTTATATATACGTATATATTTATATAATTATCATTGTTTTATATTTCATGGTTATCATAATTCGTTAGTATGTTATCATAATAAATATTTTTAAATTATAATATATAAATCATTGAAAAGAGGTTAATAATTTATAATAAATAGATAAATGCATAACATGGGTTTCACTCAAGGTTTGTAATTTTATGTTTTGATTGTGTTCGAGTGAAAAAATTTGTAATTCATAATAAAAATAGCCTCAAAAAAAACAAATAACAAGCAGGAAACGAAAAGAGTTAGAGCCAACAATTTTTTATTTACTGAAAAATAATTGCTATTAAAATATATCATCCAAAATAAAAAATATTTTGGAAAACAAAGAATCTCACGGCGTATTGTGGAGAGAAAAACAAATGTTGATTAAAAATTGCTGAACAATATCTGACCCTGAAGTAAAAATACAAATATAAAAAATATAAATCTCACCCTGAAGTCTTCATCGTCCCAGATCGTCATATCAACTCTTTTAAGAATTGTGTACATACGACGTTGATGATTTAAATAATCAACGATCTCATGACCATCATCATTATCAAGTATCTCAAATTATTTTACATCCATATTATATAGTTATAAAATATCTACTTTTAATTCAATTACACTTTTTTAAATAACAGTCAATATAATACAATAGGAAAGTAGTATCATAGAACATAAATATTATCAACAAAATTATTTCTTTACTGAGTGAAAAAAGTACCGAATAATTGTTCCAAAATTTATTCGTCGAGTAATCTGGATATTTAAAAACAGTTTATATAGAACATATTTTTAACTGCCGGTTAAAGATCACCAACTGGCAGTTAAATAGAATTGAAAACCCGGACCTAAGAAGTAACCAATATTCAATAAACACAGCAAAAGCTGCACGTAAAAACTAAAATATCATGTTCCATAATACATTTTACCTACGAGCTAATAATAGTATTGAAATCTTTAATTAGTCTTTAATTAATCATTAAAATGTATATGAAATATAAATAATGCGAATAGAGTGGTTTTAACTAATAATATTCTATTTTTTTATTTTGCTTAAAATAAATATAGATACAAATACAAACTCGAATCAATAATAACAATTTTTATGACATTTTAAGAAAAATTTAAATTCAACAATATAAAAATAGTTTTAAAATATTCTTGTTTTAATACCACTTTTTATTATTGTGCAATTGTGATATTTGTTAAAAACTATGTAAAACTTACCTTCGTACTTTAAGTTTTATGGCTTTCAAAATGTTCGTAGATCATTAATATTGGCCCCAATTAAAAAAATATATCTTTTTATAACTTTTGACAGAGGATTTTTTTTGTAAGTATTTTACATCTGTAATAGTTGATAATTAAAAAGTCATTGCTTATGAAAAATATAATATATATATATATATCAAACAATAATAGCTTTGTCAAAATAATATTAAATATTGTCAGCGTTTTATTGCAGGTGTAAAAATATTGTCGATTATTCTAGCCGATATAATTCTTGTAATACGATACCACGTTTTTACAAACTATTTTTTAGTGTGGAGGGTCCTTTTAATAGCTTTATATTATGTATATTGAAGAGGATAAGAAAGAAAACACATATGTGTATATAACAAAATTGGTTACCTTAAAAAAAAAGACTTAAAGACAACAATATTTGTACCTAACAAATAAATAATAGATAATATTATATTATAATAATATTATCTAATAATAAGAAATTATAAATTATAATAATTTAATATTGTACATAACTATAAACTCTATTCCTCCGAATCTTACTCGCATCTAATGCCCGCAAACGAAAATATCATATTTATCTTTTCCATATTATATTGATCGTTTTTCCTCATTGTAAATTACAAAATTCAATCTAAAAGTAAAATAAAAAATAAACGAAAAGGTCCGGTATTCGATGGAAATAATCGGACAATCGTGCACGACTTGTTAACAAAAAACAATCGTCTGAACAATGTCGTGACTGTTGTACAAAAAATGTATATTGGTTAAATATATGATCAAACAATAAAAATATATCAGTCAATTCTGCTTCTGAGTAGTTGTATTCGTTTATAAATCCGTAATATCGGAAAATTCATATGTTTTTTATAAATTATTGTAAAAATATCAATATTTAATTATTATAATTATTTTTATTTTTTTAGAGTATTCTGCAAAAGCTCGTATAAATTAATAAGATGTCAGCGAGACAATTTTGAAGTAAGAAAAAGGAATTTTAAAAAAAGTCATTATATATTATATTATAACAATACTAATCGGTAATATACCATATACAATATACCATACCTACATTTTAAAAACAATTTAAATGGTTACCTATGTCAAAGTAGAATTTTATATTATTTTTTATTAGGTTATACGGATTTATTGAACATTTACTTTGGAATTTCTCGATTTTATGAATAACTATAAAAGTCTAAGAATTTACTAAAAAATATCTTCGTAGAAATAAATGTTTAATGCCTATTCAAAAAATATAAAAGAATTATCATTATTATTTTCTTAAATTTTCCTAAGAATTTTCTTAAGAAATTAATATTATCTATACCTAAATAAATCTTCTTCTTCTTCTTCTCCTTCGCCTTCTCTCCCAACTATTTGGGGTCGGCCACCCTGGTCCTACACTTCCACTTAACTCTATCTCCCGCATCTTCTTCACTTACTTCCACCTTCCTCATATCA
>JAIPRL010007162.1:0-24489 GCA_025469235.1 Pemphigus obesinymphae
TTTACGATAAACGGTATAAAAATTATTTTTTTCATTTTGCGTCTGTAAAGACCAATAAGCCTGACAAAATTAAGGGTGCTTACAATGTTCCGATTTTAGTTCTGAAAATATATTTAGATTCTGTAGATTCTTTACTAGAGAATGTAGGAAATGATTTTTCCATATTATCATGTTTTGCTCTTATATGACAAAGGTTTGCAAATTAGTAAATTTCCAAAAATGTATCCCCCTCTTTTACAAGTTTTTAGCAAAAATTTAAAAAATCTGTTTCCTACATTCTCTAGTAAAGAACGTACAGAATCTGAATATATTTTCAGATTTCAAATCGGAAAATTCTAAGTAGTCTTAATTTTGTCAGGCTTTTAGGTCTAAATCAATGAAATAATTCATCGCTACCAATCCCCTTAAATTTGATAATTGCTATAAATAGCCTTAAAACGAGTAAAAATTTCCGAAAAATTTTTTGTTGCCTCTACTACCAATATTTTCGGAATTTTACCACAATCATGTTTTCCGATTTTTATGTCTATTTTTTCTTACGCGCTTATCGAAAAAATTAAAAATTACTATTCTAAAGTACCAACTAGATGCAATTTGCTACCAGAAAATAGTGGTACATATAATGATCGCAGCATTTCTTCCTATACATTTTTTGGGTACAGACAAAAAAAAAAAACACATCATCGTAAAACCAATAAAATTCTCGCTTCGCTCAAAATCTAAAAAAATTATATACCTTCTGTACCTATAAACATTTATTTTACTGTACAAAGATACATCATATATATTGTGAACATTCTTGGGTCAACTATTTCTTATTTGAAAGATAAAATATTTTAACAAAGTCATATAAAGAACAATGCATTGTTATGATTATTATGTGATCATAGAATTATCAATTATGTAAATAATAGGTACCTATTATATTGTTAATAAAGAATCATTTGATTAGACTTATTTACAATTAACATTTAAAAACTTGGACAATTTTGTAAATCGATGTAATTTATTTCCCATATATTTTATAATTTATATACCACATAAATTGTATAGTTGAGGTAGAATTTGTTGTATCTGTATATTGCTCTTGTAGCTATCTATATGGGTATTTCAATACAAATAAATTGGTTTCCCTTCTTTTATTATGGCGCTAGGAAAATATTAGAACACAACATAAAAGATTTTAACTTTAATGTTAATTTGCCAGAGGTGAGACTATCTTTAAAAATATAAGGCATCACTACAGAATATATTATTAAAATTATAGAATATATATTCTAAGGTGTTAATGAAAGTTTCAAACTAGAAATATGTAGGTGCTTACAATGAAGAAGATAATATTGTTGATATATTTATAGTCTATAAATATCACTGCAACAAACAACACCAGTTTCATCAGTATCTGTGCTGTAGTTTACTTATGAGTGTTTTTAAAAAACTTTGGCGTATATGGGAATATCTTCATATGTTAGAATTATACCAGACAGAAAAAAAATTTAAATAACAGATAAATTTGAAATTTTTAATGAAACTCTGAAAATGTGTCATCAAATATTTACATTTGTTGATATATATATATACTGCTGGGAAATAAGAGGATGTAACTCTTGAAAAAAAAAATTAGAATAATTCTAGATTTCATAGATGCAATAGTGTAATAATTACTTCTATCTTTACAAACATTAAATGAGAAATATGTTCAATAGTTAAGAGGACACCACACACCTGATTTTTAAAGGGTTTGTAAAGAGTTGAAATATAAAGAACAAAATTATCTAGCGATCGACGGAACCGATATTTGATATATGAATTTTTACACATTTTATAAGCTGTTAAAAAATAAATATTTTAACAACTCATAAAACGTATATCTGAAAAATCAGCTCAATCAGTCGCTAGATAATGTTGTTAGCTATTTGTTTTGTATTTCTAACATTTTGTAAGTTAATAAAAATTAAAAAATTTTCATTAAAAAATTATTGGTGTGGCGTCCTCTTAATCTACTTTGCAAACACCTTTTTGGGCAGGTAATAGATTTCTACACCTACTATACCTACTTTATACTCTATTCACAATAAGATCAATACCGGACAGCCTACTTGTGCACAGGGCCGAGGCTCGTTTTGAACTTTGGCTTCCCGCACCACTGTCTACGGTAGCACCATATAATTATAGTATTCACAATTAACATGTAAACATGATTTAAAATCAAAGATACCCCATATATCTACTTAGCGCATCATAGCACGCGGATACATGTTGAATTGGAATGCCAAACTGGACTTTGTAGGGGAAGTAGTTGATATCACCTAACTGTCGTCAACTAAAACTCGTCGCCGGGTACTGATCTTATTGTGAATAGAGTATAAGTGTGTATTAAATTAATTTAAGCCGTAAAATAATAAAATCAATTATATTTAAAATTTGCACAGAAAAAATTTAAAAAACAAATATATAATTATTAACCATGTACATTGTAGTTCTCACCAGATAATTTAGGACAGTGGTGCAAAACCAGTATTTATCGGTAATTGTTTCCCCAATTAGTTTTTCTGTCATTATTATGCCAGGTTTATTGTGATAAATGTAAAAATTATGGCTGATGCTGAATGCTGGGAATCATTGGCTAATGGCAATTGTACCAACTTATCTGGCACTAACTGTAGCATGTACAATGTATATAATGTATGTAATTAATGTATAATGTACATTGTACATTATACGTCTTATACAATTACATTCTTTTTCTTTTGTATATCATAATTTTTTTTTATAAATATTGTTTGAGTTTACAATCCCTGCTAAAAATAGTTTAAAAAATTTTTCATTTTTTTTTTTAAATATTTTTAATGCTGATCTTTACATATACCTATCTTTATTAGTTTTAAAAGTTTGCTTTTAAGTTTAAAATTATACAATTTACTTATCAGTATGATTTTAGTGATGAAAATAATAATATTAATGCCAAAGATGATAATACTACAGAATAGTAAAAAAATTATATTTATTAAAATTAAAAAAATTGAATTACAGACTGTTAATAGAATTATATTATGTCAGAGAATGGGATATAAGATTAGTAATATTAATAAAGTGTTTATTTAAATTAGACTTTAGGAATTTGCGAACAAAAAAAAAGAAGATAAATGAACTTAAAATTATTCTTTCATAGACTCTTCAGTAGCTTGTGCTGGTTTGGGTTGTCCGTCATCACCCTTCTTCTTAGTACCCGATACAATATCATCAATGCGCACCAACAATATAGCTGTTTCAATGGCAGTTTTGTATACTTGGGACTTTACTACAATTGGTTCCCATACTTTGAGGTCTTTCATATCAGCCATTTCACCAGTTTCACCATTGATTCCCCAATGCTCGTTACCACTTACTGCATGTTTGGCTCTTAAAGATGTCATTGTTCTTATAGTGCTAACACCACAGTTTTGCAAAAGTGTACGCGGAATAACTTCCAATGCTTGAGCAACAGCTTTGTATGGCCATTGTGTGACACCAGCAATTTCAGCACTCTTCTTAACTAATGCCTGTGATATAGCCATTTCTATGGAGCCACCACCTGACACTAATTTCGGGTTTAGCATGATGTTTTTAGCTACATGTAAAGCATCTTGTAAATTCCGTTCCACTTCATTCAATATGTCCTTACTTGGTCCTCTAAGCAAAATAGTGCACGCCTTTGGATTAGCGCATTCCGTAATAAAAGTGAAATATTCATCACCAATCTTCTTCACTTCAAAGAGACCAGCACCAGTACCAACATTACTCTCACGTAATTCATCTGTGCGTGTCACAATAGTGGCATTACAAGCTCTTGCTACACGGTTGTTATCAGATTTCCTCAAACGTCTCAACACAGATATGTTCGCCTTTAACAAGAAGTGCTGCGCCAGATCAGAAACTCCTTTTTCAGTACAAACCAAGTCTGGTTTAAGTGCTATAATGTCAGAACATATTTGTTGTATGTATTCTTCTTCAATTTGTAATAATCTTGTGAAATCAGTTTCTTTTACAATTTCAACTTCTGTTTGACTTTCTCCTTTTTTAAATTCTAAAGAACAATCTAAAAGAATAATTCTAGGATTTTTTATGAATCTTCTCATTTTAGGATGTGTAACATCTTTGTTTAACATGATGCCATTTAAAACCTGAGAATCTTCAATCGCACCACCTGGTACTTTTTCAACTTTAGCATACCTCTTAATGTCAATTTCTGTACGACCTTCATCCCTAATGCTAACTGTTTTAACTGCATTTAAGGCAATACTACATGCCAAATCCGACCAGCGACCAATGAACTTAGTGCCAACACAGGATTTAATCACTTCAATTAATTTAGGCTCATCATCTAAAGATAATGGCATACTATAATCCTTATCTAAGATGTCTAACATGTCTTCTAAAGCCTGACGATATGCTCTAATTATAACAGTAGGATGGATTTTTTGTTCTAAAAATTGTTCTGCGACCCCGAGAATTTCACCGGCGAGTACTACAACAGATGTTGTACCGTCACCTACTTCTTCATCCTGGGTACGAGCAATTTCAATAAAAGATTTGGCAGCCGGATGTTGAACTGTAATTTCTCGTAAAATAGCATTACCATCATTTGTCATTACAATTCCACCCATTGGGTCCATCAACATCTTAAGCATAGCTCTTGGTCCAATACACGTACGTACTACATCAGCAATAGCTTTACCTAAAATAAAAATTAATTCATTAAATATCAATTGAAAAATTTAGTGGTGCTGAATAGAATCTAGAAAAAAATTATCCCCTCTTTTGATAAAATAATAAAAAAAACAATTGAATATAGTTGTGAAGCATGGGAAAAGAGTATTGTAGGACATTTTCTTCCTTTAAAAAAAAACTTGGTTTACTCAGACAGTTTAAATTGAAAATATCCCTCAATTTGCTATGAAGCACCATGTCGAGGAAGTAATATTGCAAATGAAATATATGAAGTGTAAACATGTGGGGAGAAAGTGTCTGGATACCAAAATACAAATACCTAAATAATATTTTTTTATATAAGTACAAGTACCACCCAGTTATTATAACCCATTTTATTATTAGTTATTATATTAGGTATCTATTGTTGTGTATACGAAAAAATAGCTTGTAAGTGGTATTTGATGAAGTGACAGAGTTTTGTGACGAAGAAAATAATAACATGTCGTAGTTATACTGTTATAGCATTTGTATAAATTATATAAAAAAAATCCGAACTCATAACAATAATACGAGTACATATTTTATTACAATTAATTTTGTCAATATCTATTATATTTTACCTAGTATTTTACTTATCTATTTTTTATGAATTATGTTCTACTTTTAGAAAATTGGGAGGATTTTGTACCATGCTCAATTGTTTATTACCATACAATTTTACAAGAGATAGTATTGGTTAATAAAAAAAATATATATAAAAGATGATAAGTGAATTATGAAAATTAGGTACCGGTACCTATTAATATTAAAATTATCCAACATATTATTATAAAGGGTAGGAAGTGTAAATATCTAATAGTTAATACTTATGTATAAGTATGTACCACATACAGGGTTTGTTCCTAAAGTAATGTTTTATTTTTTACGCGATTATTATAGTGGTTGGACCGAGGGAACTTAAGCTTTTCAGAGGTTCTGCGCTCAATTGTCTCTGTGCCCTAGGGAGGTCAGGATATATCAATTTGTGAACCCCTGTTTAGTAGTTCCATCATACTTATGACAGAGAAAACTTTGGACCAAAGATACGCGATTAAGTTTTGCGTGAAGCTGAACAAGACACTGTTGGAAACTTTCGGGATGCTTTAGCGAGCCTTCGGGGACGAGTAAGACAGGTGGCACAAGATGTTCAAAGAAGGCCAGGAGGAAGATATATTATTATATATTATATTATGTCCGCCTGTATGTATAATTTGTTACTGTGGTTACCAATATCAATGTTTCCAATTTTTATTCATTTTGTTAGTTTTAGGTGTCTATACATAAATACACTACATTGAACAAATTGCGTATAGAATTATAATTTATTGTTTAAAAACAAGGAATTTATCATGTTAGTGAGTGGGCTCTCTGAACTTGTTTGTATTACAATATAACAATTATGCTTTTATTCCTATTATGTACCAATCTAGTATATATTTCTACTTTCTAAACATTTAATATTTTATACCTATCAATAGATACCTTTATAGATATGTATAGTACCTACCTACTATTATTTAATTAAAAAATTAAAACACCAAGTAATCAGGATTATTGTTAGTGAATTAGGTATAGGTAGGTAATAGATTTATTATTCTAATGAAAAATGGCTAAATCATTATAAATTGTAGACAATATATATATATATATATAGATATATAGCCAGTAAGTACCTATAAAATAATGTCGTGAAATTGACATAAAATATGTAAAAACGAATAGGTTTTCTTTTGTTAGAAATTACATTAATTCTTTGTAATACATGTATAAAAATAGGTACTTACCTATAATAAATATTATTAAAATAAAACTGAAGATTGTTTCTTAAACGGTAAAATGATTACTATTGTAAACATATATGTAGGTATGTACTAGGTATTATTATTTAGGTAGGTACTTTTCGGGATGTAATAGGAAGTAGGAACACGAGTTTAGTAATATCACGGTAATATTATACTATGTGAGTAGTGAAAGAATTCAATTGAAATGTTCATGTTGAAAAATATAAAATTATTTACCGGCAGCGATGTTTTCCAATTGAACTTTATGTCCGAACTTCCTTTTTGTGTTGGTGTTCAACACCAAAATTGGGGCTCCACTCTGCGACATCATTTTTGTAGTATAACAATTATTTAATTACGAATTTTAATACAAATACTCTATTATTTTTAAAATACTTGGGCAAACTTCACTCAAACTAATACAACCATTAGATTTATAAAGAAATACTAATATTATGCTTGAAAATATAATAGCTCGTACAAAGGGTGTGCAATAAAGCTTGAAAAATGTTTTTTGGTTTTAACACCTATCGCATGTGCTTCTTATCCTTATCGTAATTATCTCACTTTGTGCATTTCCAGTGTGAGTAACAATTTTTCTACAGCGTGATAATTTTGTATACAAATAGTTCCCGCCATTCGTTAAATTCATAATTTTGATTATGATTCGTTTTCCACGAGTGTCTCATTAAAATGTGCATTACGAATATTATATTTTACTGCAGTTCAGAAGGTTCATTAAAAATTGAATTCGTTCACGTTTAATGCGTAAAAATAAGCACACATTCACGTTCAAATATATTTGAAAAGAACACGTTCACATTCTTTAAAAAAGTGAACGCGATCATCCGGTCATTCATTATTAACAAAGTATACAATATTCCATTTACCAAAAAATTATCGATTCATAGAAACTATCGTTTTCATTTTATGACGAGCCCATGGAATTGGACTTTTGAGTATTATATGTTTATAATTATATTTAAATTTAATAGGGTTTATAGCGAATTATAAATATATTTTAATTTAATATGAACGACCTGAAAATTGTTCAAATTCTTTAAAATGAACGTCATGCTCGTTTTAATTGATATAAATGAGTGACATTTACAAAATGTGATCTTTCAAAGAACACTGTATAAATGTAATATGTACATGCACTGTACCAAAGTCATATCTACTAGACACCACAGTATACACATTTAACCATTATTATTTGTAATAATAAATGAAACTAATTCAATTGGACTTGTTGAAATATTCAAGTTGAAGTTAAAAATGAAAATGCAATAAGTTTATATTTTAAATTCAATTTTAATGAAATAACAAATTTTAAATACTATATACAATATTAATTTATCTACAATTGTTTTTATTTCTAATAATACATTTGCGATTTTAGTTACCACATAATCACTAAATTATATACTATAAAACATTTAAACATAAATAGAAAAATAAAGGCAAGATTTAATTTTAACATTTAAGCAATATAAAATAAAATACAAGCCATACTTTAATATCCATTAAATTGAAATAATATAGTCATTAAAGACCAAAACATTAATTATACAATTAAACGTATAGCATTTCATAATTATTCACTAACAATTTAGAATTATTATTTTTAAATATTTAAAAAAAAATATACTAGTATAATAACATTTTAAGCTTAAGTGTACAGTGACAACAAAGGACCAAATTTTGAACACATACCTTAACTAAAAGTGTAGTTATCCCTTCCTTTAGTTTGGGTTTTTGTAAGTATAAATATAATAAGATTTTATGGTTACTTTATTTTATAAAAATACTTAGTAAGTCCAGAAATATATTCAGTATTTGGAAATTACTAGTTTGGCATAATTTAAAGTTATAACACATTATTAAATTTAGTTTTTATGCAGGTAATATAAATATGTTAATTGAGCAAGGAATTTTGGTGGCTCATACAATCAAATCTGACAACCCATTGACCCTTGGAATAAGTTCAAGTTTGTATATTATATGCACCATCTGAAACTACTGTATATAAATGAACCTATGAATAATGATAAAATAGAATATAATATTTATGGTAAAAATTCTACAAAATCAATAAATACAATTAATTTTTAAATTACATATTTTAACTATGTAAGCTAACAACATAGTTAATGTTAAATGATACTATAATCTTAATATTTTAAATTAAATTATTATTACATTACATAAATATTACTGTTCACTTTTATTAAATATTAATTACATGGTTTCATCATAAATATTTACAATTAAATACATTATTTAATGTAAATACATTATTATAATTGATATCATAGTAGGTAATATATAATAATTAATACAAATATTGAATTACAATGTGTCCGAAATGGGTAACCAATGACCACCAATATTTTAAAATTATAATAAGTACCATGTATTAATATTTAGATTTGACATAAAGCTCAGTGTCAATTATAATAGGAAATCTTTTACTCCAAAATGCATTAATATTATTGTTATAATTTATTGATTATATATTATAATATAAAATCAATAATAATACCTACAATAATATAAATTATCATTACATACAATATTAAATACAAAAATATTTAATTTTTACAAATAATTGAATTACAAGAAAAAAAAATGAATAGGAAAAAATATAAGACAAATTTTAAGTATAAAATTTCAACAATTTACTTTTGAAATTAAAAATTTT
Source organism: Pemphigus obesinymphae (assembly GCA_025469235.1). Lineage (NCBI taxonomy): Eukaryota > Metazoa > Arthropoda > Insecta > Hemiptera > Aphididae > Pemphigus > Pemphigus obesinymphae. The sequence continues at coordinate 9,217 of JAIPRL010007162.1, forward strand.
GACAAGTGTTAATGAATTTAGGTTATAATAAAAATAAAATAAGTAGTTTTTCAATGTTATGAAAAATATGTATTTAAAAATGAAGATTACTACAATTTACTTTTACATTTTCAGAAATGTAAAAAGATTGACTAGACACATAAATTATAAAATAAACATGTTAAGAGTATTCAAATAAATTTCATTTTAAATTTATGAAATATGCGTAAAAAAATTTCCAAAAGTTAACAATGAAAAATAAAAATTAAGTATAAGCCATTTTGAATCAATTATATTTATATATTATGCTTGATTGGACGGAGATAAATCATTTTTATATATATATATATATATAAAATTCAAGGTATTTAAAAATAGCTTATAATTATAAAAGTAAAATATTTAAATTACTTTTTTTTGGAAAATACTCAAGCAAAATGAAAAAAAAATATATATATAATAAAATATATTATATCTAACAACAGGGGAAATCTAATATGGTAGAATATTAAATGTATACATAAAAAATGTGATGTTAAATAAATATTAATACTATTATAAACAATATTAGAACATAAAGTTATATAAACTATTATATTCTTATTACTTTTTATAAATTATCTGAGCAGATAAAACTTGTTGAAAATTATACATAACATTGTTAAATATTTAATGGCTTATAAAACCTTTATGATCATAAAACATTTAAATAATTGGAAACCAGGCCGTCAAGAATTCAACTTGTTGTGTAACAGTACAGTATCTCTTTTTAATTTATATAGTTCTTCTTCAATTTTATCTGTTATGGCTTTACGAGCTTCCTCGTCGGTTGCATTTGATTCTCTCAATTTCAAAATTAAACCTTTTAAATCAATAGGTTCACCAAAATTAAATGTTACTTTTCGACCAGTTCGTAAATAGTATGGTGGTTCATTAGGTAAAATAGTTTCCATGCCTACATGACAATAGGGTACGACAATAGGTAGAATAGGGGATTCATATATCATTTGACCAACTCCCCATTTAAGACGTATGTATTCTTGACTCATGTTAACACGGCCCTCAGGGAACACATGGAGCCATTTACCTTTAGATAATAGTTCTATACCAAACTTAACAGCCTCCTGTAACAAAATGGATCAACATTTTAAATTTTAATTATAACTATTAATTTTTTGATATTTACTTAACTTTTTTTTTATATTTTTGTAGTTTAGGATTTAATTTGTTTTATGTTAGTAAAAATAAATATTATTATATGTGGGTTATATTTTTATAGTGTAAAAGGTATATAAAAAAATATACATACACACTATTATGTACTTGACCATACAACTATACTTGATACTAAAGAATATTTTTATTCTATCTTGATAACTCAAATTTAGATTACACAGTTCAATTATTATGAAGAAAAATATTTGATATACTTTTTAGAAGTATTGATTATAAAATTGTGTATTTTCATTGTAAATAATATTAAATATTTGGGTAATTTTTAACTTCATGTCATAATTTATAATAATTTAAGTAAAAAGTGAAAAAAGTTATATATGAATGCGGAGAGGAGCAGGGGAAGACCTAGGACAAGCTGGTTGCAAAATTTAAGGGAGTGGTTCCATTACAATACTAAGGAATTAATCAGTGCAGCCAAGAACAAAGACCATATTGCCATGTTAATTTCCAACCTTCGATAGAAGAGGAACATAAAGAAGAAGATGAATGCAGAAGATAATTTTATTTGGAGAGAAATTGTGACGAACCAAGACGTTTTGAGAGTTTTAGTATGAAAAGAAGAAAAAGATTATCTATAATCAGAATGAGATGGAAGAGAACTATTTTCATAATTTTTGACCATATTCTATACATTTGAATGATTAGGGATAACCAGCATTAAGAAGGTAAAATTAGAAATAAGTATATATGGTAGTTTAGGAATGCCTTCATAGTAGAAAAAATTAAAGAAAATAGATTGAGATATAGCTTGTTTTAAATGTTAAACATGTTTTAAGGAGGAAAGATATAGAGGCAGTAAGATTAGTAAAGGGGATGAATGTTGAAGGAAAGAGATGACGATGAAGACCGAAAGAAAGGTAAGGGGATGTAATAGAGTGATATGAGGTGTGCGGATGTAAGTGAAGAGGATGCGTTAAATGGAAGTGCAGGACTATAGTCGTTGGCACAAAAACTGATGTGTGATCATCGCCATACTACGAGTCACATCTCACCAGCAGCCAGGTGTTCTCAATGTGCGGTGCCTGAAGTGCATGTGCACCATATGCACGCTTTTTGTAAATTAAAAAAAAATTTATGATATTAATGTAGGTAGGTAAACATTCTTGACCTTTAAAAATTGTATATTGTCGCAGGTACTATGACCTGTAGTGTGGGGGGGATGACACATTGAGTGTTATATTTTCATTGTTTAAGTCTGTAAGTAGTAGGCGAGTGTATTGTGTCACTTTGCTTGTACATGTGTATTTTATATTTTAATTTTTTTTTATTAAAAAAAAAATTATAATAATAAATTTGGTTTTTATGTTTGTACATATATTATAATAGTGTGTTTATACTTATAATTATGTTATTTTGAAAAAAATGTGCCAATTAGTATGTACTGTAAGAGTACCCTAACAGAATTTTGCCACTATTATCGGGACAGTCACACGCCAGTTTTTATGTCCATGATTATAGGGTAGCTGACCCTAAATTGCTGGCAGAGTAGAGATGACAAATGAGATGAAGCAGAAGAGGGGTAGGTAATCATTATTGAAAATTGTATAGATCTGATTTCTAAATTTTCAAAGTTTACCAAGGACTACCAATCATTTTTATCCTATAAATGTAAAAGTATTTCCTGTAAATGAAACTTAGGTGTATTTACTTCAAAATCACTAAAATATCAAAATTATTATGGAATTTATCTTATTAATAAAATATTATCAATATTGATTTCAATAGGTAATTGTGAACTATCAGTGAAATATGTTATATGTAAATTAATAACATGTACAATTGTTCACAGTATATAAAAGTATTGCAGCGAGCAAATAACATGCATTGCTACATCTATTGTGTGTGATCTGTTATAATATACTTAGGTAATATTTTTAAATTTGCTTACAAACTATGAAACATTTCCAATAACTCATATAAAAATTGCTAAAAATAAGTATACCGATTACCATAAGTAGTTAATTAATGTACCTACAATATTATAATAATGATAATTTTTAATCAATTAAGTATTGTGTCTCTCAGCTACATTTTTTCAATTTATTGTTAGTAAATATTGATAAATTTAAAAATCAATTACTTTACATTTAGTAAGTAGTAGGTACATTATATTCAATAATCATTATATACAATCGTATAAGGCCATACATAATATTTATATATATATAAACACTAGAACATAATATGCAATATTATGAAGTAGTGATAACTGGTTAATAATAACTAAATTAATTATAGACAAAATTATACAAATATTATAATATAACATTTGTTTACTTTTTTTTTTAATGAAAGTGTATTTAATTTAAAGATAACTGTACTTTTAGTACAAAATAAAAACTTGATTTATCTACCATACATTTTGTCTAGTTAAATAATTGTAAAAAATAAATAGTTAATGTTAAAGTTCAATATAGATATGACCTTTAATGACATACTTAATAAAATCAATAACATACTTAAATTTTTTATACCTATATACAGACACGCCATTAGAATAATAAAACAGACAATTAAAAATGTATTGTTAACTATAATTTATGCACATATGGATATTAAAATATTAATGTATTTAGATAATTGAAAATAAAATAAGACAATAAAAACATAATATTTGAACTATAAAATATAGGTACTAATTAAAAAGATTTCCTACTAAAGTATCATAACATTAAATAACAATTTACAAATCATTTTAAATATGTTGTATTATCATTTACAATCATGATGATCAATAGATACCAAAAGTGAAAATGCCGGGAGGCAAACCAGTTTTCATCCCTACTTCACGCCGTTCTACTCGACATCTCTAGCATTCCCCTCTAGAAGATGCTGCCCAACTCAATGACAGTTATACATAAATTGTAGTCAGTTAAAATATAATAGGTATTTTAATACGGGTACATTGTAATGTCATATCATCATTCAAAGTTACGTAAGAGGTGTTTTATTTTTGGAATACAGTATAATCATAATAGTTATTTGTTAAATTTCATTACATTTAGGTAGGTACATGGAAACCACAATAAAAATAGAAATTTTCAACTTTTATTCACCTGATAAACGCCGGAACCTCGAATAGTCGGGACACACTGGCCGAGCATGAAGAAATGTGCACACCATGGGTTCGTAAAGCATATGTCATTAGCGGCCAATGCCCAGCGCATTCTACTTGACATTAATAATCTCTTCCAGCTGAGTGCAGCTAAAATAATAATATATATAAAAAAAAAAAATATTTAGTAACTGAATACATTTACGGTAAGAGAAAAATAAACGTAGGTATAATACCCCAAATTCCTGGATCGTCAAAACACGAATCGTGATTAGATACCGTTATGAGAGGTACATGGTTGGGCCGATTGATCGCTTTGTCAAAGGAGACGAGGTTATACACTTTTGTCTTGTTGAATAATTCTATAACCGAGAAAAATGTACAAAATATAATATGTCTCAACACGTGTACGGGTACAGACAAACTTACTGATGAATATCTTGCTGAATATGCCAACGGCCGCCAAAGTGATACAAGAAGCAACGGTCCACAGAGTCCGTCTGTTCCTGAGTTTGGGCAATACCCAATCGATGTTGTATTGTTTTTCCACGGCCATCGTTCGGATATCGTGTGACGACGGGACGTTATGACACACGCATGGTGTTATTTAATTTTTTTCTTCTTTTCCGGACAACTATTGTACAACGGTCGAGCGTGGTGCGCGTTGCTATTGTACGCTCAAAGGGTTATATATATAATATCGCCAATAGGTCATCGATTGATCGTCGTCATGTTTTGTGCGATAATTTATTTACAAGAAAGAGACGACGCGAAAAGGTCGTCGTATTATTAATTAATAATGAAATAACAATACGGCGGCGACAAGACCGCGACGGACAGGTAAAAAAACGATAGGTAATAGAAAAAAAAAAAAAAAAAGCAATAACAACAATTATTATTAAACGCAGAATAAAACGAGCGGCACTCTACAGTCACACCATAATATTAATATAATATTAATTATTAGGTATATTCTATATTTTGTACCTATCGACGGCCGCACGGTCGTGTTATCTCGTCGTCGCGGGCCCCGTGTCGGACGGACGGTGGCTGATAACGACGACACGTTGAACGCGCGCGTAGTCGTGCGACAGTAGCGCGCGCGGACGGCGGTGGTGACCGTGAACAACTCGTCGGCGACGGGGGGCCGGTTAGTAAGTCGTATATTATTATAGTACAATTCATAATAATATAGAAAAGTAGACTATGCAGGTGGTGCCTATCGTCGTGTGCGCGTATGCTTATAGTAGCGAAGGTTCACCACGCTCCTCTCCCGAAAAACCGCTTTCGTCGGCGATTTTTTTTTTTTCTGCACATTCATAATAATTTAAAATTTCACTTCATACCTGTTGCTTGAGGTCAGGAGCTACCACCCGTGTATTGTACTAAAATCATATTATACAAATTATAGGCAGAGACGTACGTATATTTACTTACGGTTTTACTGATGTAACGGCATAATAATTGATATAGGTACGCATAATGATTATTGAACACATTTTTATAATTTTTAATTTTTATAGTCACTTATTATAGGTATAGTTTTATATATATTATTTATTTATATAGGTTATAATATGTCGTCATGCGTCGATAATGCACCGAATAGCCATATAGGTAAGTATGACCGTTGATTATGTATAATCATTGATTATATATTATATATTATAATATATAATCAATGGTATAATATATATACACATAATCAATGCGAATTGTGTGACATAATTATTATATGTATAGACGACGGTGTGCAGAAGATTCTCGTCTATATATATAGTAGCATTGATGGTAATTTATAATCGTCGATAGGTATATCCAGTGGCGTAATCGAGAAAAATTTTTAAGGAGGGGGAGAATATAAAAAATGTATTATAAAATAAAAATTAATTTATAGAACAAAAGAATTTACAAACATTTAATGACTCGCGCTCATCACTAGAGGTCGGAATAATGGTTTTTTTTTGCATATTTTTTTCGAGTCTATATTATGCCCGTCTTTACAATATTTTGTAAAACGTATAAATCAACGGCAAATATTGTTTTTGGCATATTTGAGAATATTATATCAATTCATTTTATCAATTTTCAATATTTCGTGTTTGTTCGTTGCGGCGACGCAAATATAATGTTACAATTTATAAGTAATTTTTTACAGCCTGTTAGCATTGACGAAATTACGAACGGTATACAACGATAACGACGCCCGACAGCCGACAAGTCGCGTTGGCCAGAAATTAGGAAAATAGGTACTTTAAAAATAGCTCTAAGCGTTCGTTTGTGACGTTCGTGCATTGACTATCGAATTCACACAGGCACACAGTTTATATTATGATGTGTATAAGTTATAAGTATGGATAATGGTCTATCGTTCGGCTGTCCAATAACATAACACTATTTACATCTCTCCGTTCTGTAGACACATATTCGGTGCCTGTCTTTGTGTAAGATTGTGATTTAATTTAGTTTACGTAGTTTTATTTCATTAATTAGTTGCTTGTTTGTCTCGTTAAGTCATTTTTCAAAATGCCGAAGATACCATCAAGTAAATTAAAAATGCAATTGCACAGTGGATGCAACCATTAAACAAAAACAATATGGGTAAATTTTACAACTGAATGGTGCAAATTTTTTTTGTCAATAGTGTGTAATAAATATGCATTAAAAAGTTATAGATATCACAACAATATGTAGACACATCTTTACACTAAGAAGCTGTAAAGCGTAAGTTGAATACTTCAAAACGATTGTTTTTGTTAGAATGTACTTACCTACTTCTAAAAAAAAATATAAATTAATCTTATGAAGATTTATGTTTGAGTTGTATTGTCACTATAATATACCGTGGTATATAAATTGTAAAATCCACAATTACGTGCATTTTGAGAAAAATATAGAGGCAAAAAGTTTGTTAAGGGGGTTGAAAGTCTGTCAGTTTCTAAGGAGTTTTGTATAGGCAGTTTAAAATACACAAGCATATTAGCCGTGTGAGTGTGTGTAATAAACAGTTGTTAATATGACGTGTAACTTCCCGGAATACCTATTACCTATTACCGCTTCTTATCTTTAACGGACGAAGTACCTACCATTGAACTAAATGTTAATATATGTTATCATATAGAGTTCAATGCTACCTATCTACCTACATTGAACTCTATATTATGATAACATATATATGAACATATATGTTATTATATAGTTCAATGACTACCGACGAATTTATTTATTACCATAGATATTAATGTTGTCATTTTATAATAATCGTTAACTTATTTCACATTTTACACCGCGGTATTAGCCACGCGGGGTAAATAATGGACTGTGATTGTCGCCGCTACAGCAGCAGAAGACCTTGTATATTATTTATTTAAATTTTTATTTTGGGTACCTAGCAAAAATTTGCAATGAATTGTACGCGTTTGTTATTATTATTCAATATCTGTTATTGTCACGTTCAGGCACGTATCTAGATCATCATTTTTTTTTTTTTTTTTGGGGGGGGGCGATAATTTTTTTAGAAATATTCTAGACCCAAAAATGTATATGTATAAACTAATAGTAAACTAATAACACAAATATAAAATGTACATATAATAAACTCTTGTAAATAAACAGAACTGTATTTTAATAAACATATACTTTTAGTTTTTACATTAGTAATTCTAATTTTCTTTTATTTATTTTAGCAAAATTCTGTATTACATTATCAACTGGTATGACTATTTTTCTGTGAATATTTAGTAATGCTAAGCCACATAGTCGGCCTTGCCCCATCTTAGACCTTCACCAAGTTTTTAATTTATAGCAAAGCAGAAAGTAATAATTAAAAAGCATACAAGCAAAGATACTAAGTGCAATAAGTGGTGCAATTAAGTCATTAAAATGAATGCAAAGAGGTGATGTTAATAGTTACTTATAGATGCATTATCATGCAAAAATATGTAGTATGTTTAAAAATAATCATCTCAATAATAATTAATATAATTCCAATTTAGAAACAAACTTAAATCAATATTTTTGAAATTTGTATCCTTAATATCATATGGACTTTGGGGGGGGGATCGCTCCTATCGCAACACTCAAATACGTCTCTAATCATGTTATTGTGCATGATTATATAGTGTAGGTATATTTAGTTTTTAAAGTGGTAGGATGGAGGTGGATGGCTCGGCGTCCCTCTTCTTTGATTAGGTAAAGTTTGGCGTCCCTTTTAGTTTAAATTCCGGAGGGATAGTTCGATTTTTTTTTTTAATCATAAAATTTCGTGTAAATGCAATAAAAGTAAAAAAAAAAAATTTGGTGTACCTATGGGTAACGCAAAAATGGTAATGAATGATGAACTATGGTTTTATAATATGATCGTACTGACGAAAATAGGTCTATTTTAATGTAGTTTATTTTATTTTTTATTTTTATTATTCGTATAATTTTATTAGTTTCGAAATATTATTATGTACCTATATTTTAAAATAATACATTATATTTTATCTATATACCAAAAATTAGGCGTTATAATAAATATTTATTAAGATGACGCCACATACCTGATTTTTAATGGGTTTTGTATAGGCAATTTTTATGAAATTTAATGAGAAATGAAAATCCATCAGTTTAAAAATTTTTGAACATATTTTTAGAGAACTTTAATAATAGTATTGTATCAATGTCATTTTTAATTGTTGTATAATCACGATATTTGTTAAAAATATGTTTTCGTATTTTTCATTTTTAGCAAATTGAGAATATTGCAGAAAGATGAAATAAGAAATAAATGACAGAGAACAACATTTTTTTAGACTAGAGTAGAGTCACACTGATTACGAATACGGTTCAGTACATTTTTTTAAGGAATTTTTACTGGGTGACAATCAAAAATTTACCTATACAATCATCAGATGGGGATTTTATGCTTGTCCTTCAATGTTTTTAAAAATAATATATAGTGGAAATACTATGGAAGGGTATAATTATTAATAATAGTTATAATGTATAAATGTATAATACACCTAATATGGGCAAAGCAAAATTATAGTTTTAATATTAAATTAAATTAAGATTATTTTCTTAATCATCTTTTGAAAATATTGACAACCATTAATATTCATATAAATAATCAAATAACCAAAAAAAAACAAATTGCAGTTTAACATTTAATTTTTTATTAAATTATAAATAAGCAAGAATATATTGTATCTATATAATTTATTTATGTCTAAATGTCATATATTAATTTCAAAAAAAAAAACATTTAATTAATGAACGGTTTTTGTAAGTTTTATGATCTTTTTATGTTTATAATGATACAGAATTTTTCTGTAGCATATTAATAATTTCATCGTACAAGATTTTGCTATATTTTAATTTCAGAAAAATATTTCTATGTCGCCACTCACCCTCTTTCAGACATAATTGTGTCCGTAGAATTGTATACATTTAATACGATTTTAAATCGAAGTAGGTAGGTATACTAATACTGATTATAGTATACTAATACTGACTAATTATGGTTATTAAATATTAATAAAATTAAATATTAATAAAATTAAATATTAAACCAAGTATCTATTTAGTTTCATATATTTATCCATAATCATTTATTACCTTATTATTTTACATTAGTATATTTAAAATTAAAAAATGCATGTCGCCCAGTCTTCAATAATAAAATACGCTAGATGACAAAATATTTTCACTTGACGGAATTTAAGTCGCCTAGTTTACTACCTTAAAAAATTCACTGAATTACGTTTCAAATTAAAAAAAAAGGCTCCGGAGTGATATATCACCCAGATCACTCCCCCGTAAATACGCTACTGCCTTGTCTAATATATCTATTCAATGAATTTGCGATACGATAATTATTCAATATAGATACAATAATTAATGGATGGCTTGTTACTGGTGAAATTGGTGCCAAAAGTCTGTTAAGTATAACCACTGTATTGAATGATAATTGGCATAATATGCAAATGGATGGGAGTGCTTCATACGGAAAATAAACGTGTTATAGAAGAGAACCAAGTTTTTCAACATTTCCAGAACACAATTCAGTTACGAGGAACCACGAAGGTCGGTTTGTACTATAATTATCAGTCAAGTCCGAAATTAGTGATTTGGGTCATAGTATCAACGTGGTTACGATTAGGTTTATGAATGTTGAGACAGTAGGACAATGGTATCTAAAATTATAGGTAACATTTTTTTATAATTTGCAATTTTGTATTTATATTACATACAAATTTTACGAAGAAATATCTAGAATTGGGTCGCATGCGGTTAGCACCCATGGAATCAAATATTCCCGAACGTTCATTTTATTTGCCATGTTAGACTGTTTTTAAACCCTCAAGTTGAGGTACAAAAATAAGAGTAGTTTTAGATGCTTCAGCTAAGACTCATCTATCTCTTAACGATGTTTTAATGCGAGTGCCTACAACACAAGATGATATCTCTTAATTCTCATTCGATTTCGAAAGTATCAATATGTCATTACATTAGATATCGAAAAGATATTTCGTCAACTTTCTGTGAACGAGGAAGATTAGTTCGTACCTATCACTGTATCGTATGGTACAACACCAGCCTCGTTCGTGAGTACACTGTGATTATTATAGGTGGCAGTGGCGGCTAGGGCTATTGTGCACAGAACTACAGAAACACGTGTACCCCCTATAATTTTTGAAAAATACAAAATATCTTAAGACAAAATAATAATACAATATTTTTAAAGACATATATTCATATGATTTATATTTATTGACCATAATGATATTAGGTAAATACGTTGCTACCTTGTTTAATGTATACCTATAGCCTATAGATACAGTGCACGAGTACATTATATACATTATTATACAGGTTACCAACTTACGCTGCAACGCATCGTGAGGCGTAGATTACAGTTGTAACGATTAACAAAGCTGACCGGCGCGGTGCGGCGAGCCGACTTCTGAGACGAATATTTACAATGGTGAATAAACGAAACATGCTCCATATGCGCATGCGCATTTGACCGTTTCATTCTTATTACTCCCATAATTCATTTAATAATCTCGCAACTACAAACTAGAGGAGATCAGGAAATGAACCATTAAAGGTAAATGATATCGTCATTATTAAGGAGGACAATACATCACCAATGAAATGAAAGTTAGCTCGCACAATTCAAGTACACAGAGGGAAGGACGGAAGAGGAAAATGGTTTGGAAACTCATTACCCTGTTGCAAAACTTTGCCGATTGCCTATTGATACAGAAGATGCTGCTGAAAATCCAGATTTTCAACAAGGAGAGAATATTGGGGGGGTCAAACAAAATGAAGATAATTATAATTGCACCACCCTTCACTTCCATCCGTTCAAAAATAAATATTTTCACGGCCACACACTTACACACAATCACTACGTAGCTCATCAGATTGTGCTGCGATCCCAACTACTCTGACTAACCTATAATACACATAATACACATGTACACATACACATAGTGTGGCCGATCGAGTCGGAATTATACATTTGTAGGTGGTGCGCATAGAAGAAAATGTGTCATGGGTGCGCATGATACAACTATATGTTTCCGGCCATTGGCAGAAATCGGGTTGAATTATTAAGGGGGGGGGGGGCTAAAACTATATGCATAATTATCAACTAAAATTTTTTTTCTCGCTTCGTTCGATATTAACTTTTCCCAACATCAATATTGATGTATAGCGAAGCACAAAGCAAGACCAAGACTTTGCACAACATTTAATAAAATGTATGTGAAAGTATATTATGAAGCACACATTAAAAAATAAAAATTACACGTTACAACGGGTAAATATCACTGCCCACTTTAGTGCCACGGCATAGTGTTTGGAAATTCTTGGACTAAGGATTAGTAGGAGTCAAAAATAATATATATAGTATAGAGGGAATAGAGAAATACTAGAAATAAAGTTGAGTGGGGATGTAGTGGGAGAGGTTGAGAGATTCAGGTATTTTGTACAGAAAGATGGGGGTTCCAAAGAGGATATGAAACATACTACATAGGACTAAATGTGGATGGATGAAGTAGAGAGAAGCGTCAGGTGTTTTGTCTGATAAAATAATCCTTGTTAGGTTAAAAGGTAAATTTTATAAGGCACTGGTGAGACTTGCAATGATGTGTGGAACAGAATATTGGGCAGTAGATTGAAAGATAGAACAGAGAAGAGTATAGCATTGATGACAATTTTAAGGTGGATGAATGGAGTAACTAGAAAGGATAAAATAAGCAATGAGTATAATAAGAGATAGTATAGGAGCAGATTCGATAGTTGACAAAATGAGGGAGAATAGATTAAGATGTATTAAAGAGGAAAGAGACTTAGGCAGTAAGGTTAGTAAAGGAAATGTATGTTGATGGTAAGAGAAGGTGAGGAAGTCCGAAAAAGAGGTGGGGGATATGATGGCGTGTGTATGAGGAAGATGGAGGTAAATGAAAAAGATGCAGAAGATAGAGTTAAGTGGAAGTATGGAACTAAGGTGGCCAACCACAAGTAGTTGGGAGAGAAGGCTAAGGAGAATAATATATTTTACAGATTTATAAAAGTTTTTTAATTATTTTAAAATATTATAATGTTTAACTATTATTTAACTGGACTGATATTATTAAATTATTTATTTGAATTCCTAGATACTATATAGGTAGGTATATTAGTATATTATACTAGGATATATTTTTGAAAAGGTTAATTTTATTTATTATAAATAATATTAGGTACCTATATTATTGTAGTTAATTCTCTATATTCTAATAGTAATATATACACAAAATCTCTCATATGTAAAGTGAAAATAAAATATTTAACTAACCTCCTCCTATATGTAAATTACAAACCTCTATGTACTGTTTGAAATAAAAATATCAGTAACAAAGTCTCCTATGTGCAAAAATGTTAACAAAAAGCTTAATATTATTATAATTATAATAGTTCAATTTCATTCCTATATACATATTACAATTTTATAGTCTTTTTTTACATTTTTATATTACATACTGATTTTTAAACTACTAAACATCTCTTCTGAAAAAGTAGAATTTTACACATAGGAAGTATTTTACGCCAAACGATGTAATATTTAAGCCATATGTTGACGTTTAAATGCAGTTACATGATAACATAATTACACTGATTTTAGACAGACAGCAATGACGTAAAAGAGTTTTTATATTGTTATAATATTGACAGTTCTAAGTCTGAAAATAGGAATAAGCAAATATTGATTTAGAAAAATATCCTGGGATGCAATTTACGTATGTTTCAAAAATATTTAGGCCCCAATTTAGGTATATATTTATATAATATAATATATTATATTACACATATATATATATATATATATATATATATATATATTAATATATATGTGTATAATATATGAGTACTTATGACTATTTATAATTGTTTATATTGTTTAACTATTTATAAGCCCAAAGTCACAATACACTTTTATTTTACGTATACGTATTTTAACAACTATGTTGACTTCGGGTTTATAATATGACTATACATACTATTTGCGTCCCGAAAAAAGGTAGACTAAACAGGTAGTAAATTCGATAGCATTATAATCGATGTTATTGCATTTCTCCAACTAAAATCGATATTAAAAATCATTAAGTAGGTAGGTATATATTATTTTATTTTTATGGTATTTTATTGTATATCGTTTACTTGTTTAATCAATTTTATACTTATATTTATTAATTATTAAGTACATGTAGGTACACTGGAATTTGTAATAGCTTATGACAGTTGTCTGTTGATTTTTAACTTTGATTAATAACATTTAATATGAAATCATAATTTATTTATTTAATAAAAAGTTGTTATTTTATAATATTTAATGATAATATTATAACAACATGAACCAAATTAATATACAGTTTTATATTTAATTAACAGTATTATTATATGTACTTACGGATCTATACTATATACCTAGATAGTAGGTATATAATTTAAAAAAAATATTTAAAATTTACTTTTAAGTTTAAACGAAATAATGTATTTAACTAATATTGGTAACTACTATAACCAATATAACACAATTTTAAATAAAAATAAACGACAATAGGTACCTATACTTTACCATAAATAAAAAAAGAACAGTATACTTACCTATTATACTGTTGTTGTTGTGAATTTTTTACATTTTATGTAAAAATGTTTATTGTGTATATAGGCTTAATGTTTTTATATACATACTACTATGTCTCTGCAATTTTTATAAACCTACTAAAATTGATTGTACTTTGAATAGCAATACAACAATTGAGTAATTAAATGATACTATAAAAAAAATTTAAAACAATAATATGAAATGCACAATAGTAACCATTTTTATTAAACTGGTAACTGAGTGGCGACCAACCATAACAAACGGTAATTAACCACTTTGGTATTCAAAATCATCGATTATATAATTATCGATTTTAGGGACGCAACTATAAAAAAATGGTATACGCAAGCAAGTTGTGACTTGTTCTTGAAATTGTTTGGTCGGGACGGAATTTCAGCATTAAATACAATCTGTGATGCAAGTAGTATATAATCAATGGCATTTCCTGATTCGGGACATTGGGCGTTAACGTTTATTATAAATTCAACATCCCTTCTTACATAAGAAAAAATATGTACACAAAATATATAATATGCAACGTTTTTGTATATTCTGAAAATCTGAACTCAATAACAGGTATAACGGGTAAATTCAATAAAATATAACATAATTTATAATATATACCGTACAATCATTGATTAATTATAGCATAGATAGCCCAAGTCAATGGACAATATGGAAACATGTGAATTAATAGCGGTGTGGCTCAATAGATAGCGTACTTGGTTATATCATAGATTAAATATACATAGATAGGCCATCAGTATAGGCAATACGGAAATCAAACAATTAGTTGAATGACGGGTTCACAGATAGCGAAGTTCATATTGTCATTCGAAAATTAGTAATATTATAATAA
>JAIPRL010007163.1:0-24487 GCA_025469235.1 Pemphigus obesinymphae
ATACATACATACATACATACATACATACATACATACATACATACATACATACATACATACATACATACATACATACATACATACATACATACATACATACATACATATACATACATATACATACATATATAACTCCTACACGTTGTCGTGATATTATTTAATATACGTGTGTATAAATGACAATATTATTATAGTCATCTTATTTTCGTCAATAAAAGAATAACACTATAACAATAGGTATATACCACTGAGCGTTTATTAAAAACATAACCTGCAAACTATATTATCATACATCGTACACGAACAAGCCTGCAGATAAGACGTCATGTGTCATATGGTCGCATGACGATAAAACGCGTATCGTTTTTCCCGAACACACACTAAATATAACGATACATTGATACCAGTGGCGTAATTTGGAAGTGTTTTTAGGAGAATTAAGAGGTAAAATTATAATAATGCTAATAACTTTATTTTGCCCATCTTCAATTGGTCTATAACACGGTTTTAGAAAATAAAATGATTATTCATTAATATACGGAAAAAAATAATTTCGGTATGGTAAATGGTTGAAAACAATATGGTTATATTTACCATAATATAGTTTTAATAACTATATCTATATGGTAGATCGGTATGTGTTTTTTTTTGCATTTTTTACAAACATTATTTACTAAATAATATAGTAAATATAAATTAATCAAATGGTAACAATAACTATTCTATATAGTTAAAATACAATTTAAACATAAATATATATGATTATTTTACCCACGTTTATGGCTGTCACTATACCACCATATAATTCTGGTATAGGAGAACCATTTAAATATTTATTCCATCTTTTTTTTTTTTCCGTGCATTAGTTTTCAAAATTACAAAAACGTTAATTATTTTGATAATTTTTGTATTAATTTTTATTTTGTTTACTACACTCAAATTAGTCTTCAATCTAACCCTAGTAAATTTTGGGAATACGTACGGAATAAAAAGAAAGACTCAGGTATCCCTGAAGAAATGCATCTAGGTTCTAAACGAGTAACCGAACCACAGATTTCTGGACTCTTTGCTTCTCATTTCTCATCCGTTTACACAACACCTAATGCAAACTTAAATAATCTAGGGAACCTCCCAATCGATCAGTATTCTCACTTACTTTCAGTTGTTATACTTTCCATAGATGATATATCTGACGGTCTAAATGGATTATCTACAACCTATAGTAAAGGTTCGGATGACATAGCTGCTGTTCTGCTCTTCAAATGTCGTAAAGCTTTAAATCTTCCACTAACATTATTATTCAATAAATCTCTTCTACAAAGACATTTCCCTGCAGCTTAAAAGATAAGCCGGATTACACCAATTTTCAAGTCAGAAGATTCCACTGATATTACTAATTACCGTCCTATCTCTAGATTACCTCTCATTGGTAACCTCTGTGAACTTTTGGTTCTTAAGAAAATTTAAAAAGATTTTATATCAATACTATCCATTGATCAGCACAGTTTCATCCCTGGATGATCAACTTATATGATAGATTTTACCTCTTTCGTTCTAGATACATTTGAATCACATAATCAAATAGACGTTATATACACGAACTTTTAAAAAGCATTCGACACGGTTGAAAATAATACATTAATCCATATTTTTGACCAATTGGGTATAGGATATCCGTTATTGTCATGGTTTCAGTCATACCTTGCCGGCAGATTTCAATTCATTAAGTTATTTCAAAATAATAGACTACATATAAGTTACATCAGGTGTACCACAAGGTGGACATTTGTCATCGCTTCTATTTAACAGCTTTATAAATGCAATATTAAATACAAATTCGCCATGTAGAATACTCCTTTTTGATGATGATGCAAACATTTTCCATAAAATAAATACCTAAAATGACTGCGATATACTGCAAGATACCATATTTAAATTAGTCAATTGTTGTGAAACGGTCGGGCTCTCCTTAAATTTGGAAAAATGTAAAGTTATGTATTTTTTCAGATCACGTATGATCAGTTATGAATAATGAATACTTGCTTTGTGTAGTCAGGTGAAAGACTTGGGTTTTACTTTAATATCATCTTTATCTTTTAATAATCATATTGAATTTATTACCTGTAAGGCATTACATACTCTAGGTTTTATTCGTCGTAATATATTCGATTTTGACCAAACTAATTGCCTTAAAATATTATAAACCTCATTAGTGCGATAAATCTTAAAATACGGATCTGTAGTATGGTCCCCCTATAAGCGAAAAGACTCCCAGAAAATAGAAAAGGTTCAAAAACGTTTTCTTTCTTACACAAGTTACGTTCTAAATATTACTCACCCTCCATATGAATACACATAGGTCTTAAAATATCTGGACTTATCTAACCTAGATTTAATAAGAAAGATATTAGACATACATTTTATAATTAAATTAGTTCACGGTAAGATTGACGCTACCCGCCTACTTAATAAAGTTTCATTTCATGTACCAAAGCTTGAATCTCATAATAATCAAATCTTTGAAATTAGCACTCGAAGAACCATTTATTTATGTAATGACCCAATTCATAGAGCAGTGCGTCTAATACATTTTAACACCAGTTTACTAGAATTTTAGTCTTAATAACCGACGTAAAGGGGAAATATTAGTTCAGGACCACGCAATATTTTCTGTGTTTATTTGTGTAAATTGTTTATGCTGTTTAATTCTTATTTGTATAACAACTCTTACATAACTTAAGTTTTGCTGTTGTATCTATTTATCTATCTCTTTATATCTTGTGTATCTTTGTATATATTCATTATCTTTCATTATGTATTATTTAGATTTGTAAATTGCCGTCAGGCATTGAAATATAAAATAAAATAAAATTCAAACTAAAGTAATCAGTTACTAAATTTTCGTGAAATAGAACATTTTGCTCTGATATATAATTCATTCAATTCTTTGGATCTCCATTACTCGATATAAAAATTCTGCTTTATTTTTAAAACATCTTACAACCATTCAATACTAAGCCAAAGATATTGCACAATATGATTTATTTTAAAATATTATACCTTAAATATTAATAATAATATAATAATATATTAAGATGGTGATACATCATTGTTGTCACTAAAACCAACAAAATTTGAAGGGGGCTAAATTTTTCAATACTTCTAATATCTATTCGTTTACATCACGTGATATAGTTAGATAATATATTATTATCTTAATTATTGATCATTATGAGTACTATTGTCATTAAAGTCAAAATTCGAAAAATTCGAATGCACGATTTCTCGAAATTAGGTAACGGTTAATTTCTTTATTTTTTTCTGAGTAGTTGTTTTGTAAATATTCAATTTTTAGATAGTAAATTAATAAATTACAAAATTATACATTATTTAAAATCTAAAAGTATACCTATACATAAACAAAGTAATATAGATAATAAAATTTATGACTTACCACTGAAATTCTAATGCTAAAATACGGAATATTGTAAAGAACAACAACTCACCTGAAACAAAATAAAAATAGTACATCTAATAAAAACCCATTATTATATATTAATAATTAATTTTAACATATCAATTAAATGTTGTAATTAATTTTCATGTCTTATTTGCCCACTTTGCAGTGTTATTATAATTTTATATTCAGACCAATATATTGGTATTTATAACGATGTATTTTTTTTGTTTTTTATTTTTGGTATGCTTTGATTCTATTAATACAAATACAATTAATCAGTTATTGTATACAACTAAATAGGTAATTTTAACCATATATACCTACACACTTTTGTGTAACTCAGTCTATAATACAATCTTCTATTTTTCAGACATTTATGTAAAAATTGCATTTTGAACAAAATACGGTTTAGAATCTTTTCATAGTAAGCCCACGATACGTATAAAGGTATACGAGTATAGTTGCGAACATCGAAGATCTTCTCGAAAATGAAACCAATATTGCAATACTGGATAGAAAATATACAAGGAACAAATCTATTTATAAGGAGTTATGTATAGGTAACATTTTCGTAAATCGTGTGTGCGATTTGATCTCGCGTTGTAAACTATCAATAATGTGTGTAATATACATAGTTTCGTATGTGTGGAATGGAATTTACTTATCCAATGGTGTGACTTAAAAATATATTTCTGAACACCATAGGTAAAAATGTAAAATAACGCAATACCATTTAGTTTTTCAAAAATATGAAAGGTATATTTTCGTAAGTCACAATCTACACAAAGAGTATAGTCACGTATATCCGATTTATAATAACGTCACAGGATTTAATAGTTTCTAGATGGACTTGTGTTACTTTACATGTGATGTACAGAAATATATAAATGCAAAAAAATATATATCTTTCCGTTTTTTCTGAAAATTTTCATATTTGTGGCTTGCAAAAATATTACCTATTAAATATAAATTAATTTATCTAAATTTTAATTCATTTATATGTTCACTTTGAATCATATTAAAAATAATTGATTTTTTCGATTTAATGGGTCATAATTAAAAATTTGCTAAAATTATGCAATATCGCTAAAATGTAGAAAATTTATTACAAATATAAGCATAGTAGAAACTATTGTAAAGAATTAAAAAACAAAATAGTAAGACTTAGTGCTTACTGCAGAATATGGTAAAATTTGTTTGATTTGAGAAATATTTGGGTACTGCAACATGAAAAAATCTTTGTTTTCATTTTAAATATCAATTTATCGCCAAAAATATTTAACCTCCGTTCACCCTACAACCGATTATATTCTACCAGATTTCACTGCATTTTTGACAAAACCAGTATAATATCATCGGTGACGAGATCTTTTAATTTGTATATTTTCATTATTATTATTATCATTGATAATAATAGCTATAGCATTATACACGTGTATATATATATAGAAGCAGTCGTACCGGAGGAAGTGGAGTGTCATTTGAGTTGTGCGCGAAACGCGAACGGATGTTCGAGAACCGCGGTTGAATAAACATGCCGACCCGAGAAAGCGTGCAAAAATGACAAACAACTCTGTGCATAATAATGTGTATTATTTCGACGTACCTACGTAATGATAAAAAAGCGACAGGCGAAATAAGAATAAAAACCCTAAACGAAACGAGTACACGCGGTTATTATACAAATTAATTACTGTACAAGCGCGTGGCATTTGTGCGACAGACCAAAACTTTTCCCCTCCAGTAGGTTATTCAGCAGCTGGCACACGCTCTTCGTCTAACCCCATTTAAAGTGTTTGAAAAAAAAAAGAAAAGAGTCTGAATTTTTCTACTTAAGACTTGTGACGGTTCGACAGAATCCCCCCCCCCCGCCCCCATCGGCGAATATAATTTTTTCACGAAGCGCACACCGTAGGCACTTTTACCCTATATATAATCGGGATTCAACAGTTAATTATATGCCGAAGGAATACAGCAGCTGCGTCCGGAAAATCTAAATACTTCTGAACTACCTACCGTATATAATGTATGTCGTGTTATATGCTATACCTAATAATAATAGTCTTTCGTTGTATGATAATAATACATTATGTGAGTATACCATATTATAACCTCGATGACCGATGAATATAGAAAAATATATAAGTATTCATAATAATAATAATAATAATAATGTGCACAGATCGTAGTATAGTCGTATAGAGGTTAGAAACTCCTGGTGTGTTTGTGAGATAATAAATATTTCATTTTTAAACGCGAAATTATTATATTTACATGGAGTTTTTCGTCTACGCTCGCACACCATGATGTATTTATGCATACGAGTAGTCGTCATCGCAGTATGCCGTGTATAAATTAGATCGAATTTAACGAACTCAATATGGACGAAAAAATGAAAACGCGTAAATTGATATTAATTAAAATAACAGTTTACTCTTCGAAATCACGTGATGTCGTAGGTAATAAGAAGATTTTCAACGAAAATAAAAACTCCTATAATATATTATTATATAATATCAAATATCTTAATACTGAGCACTCCCCGTTTCAAAATATAATTATATTTGGTACGCCGAAAACGTTCGAAGCGCAAACGTTTGTTTGTTTTCAAAAACGGAAATTCACCGTTTTAAAACTTTGTTCGATTTATGGAAATGTCTGTATCAAGACGAAAAAATAAATATATTCAGAAAAAAACATTATACTTCATCCACGACATTCAATTTCCAGAAAGGAAATAAATGTATTTCGTGTGCTACGCTTTATAATATTATATTATTATAATATCGACGAGAGTATATGGCTATAAACGAATCACAAATATACTGACACATTATTTAATGCAGTGCGGCGTATCTAAAACACGTAGCTAATTTAGTGTAAATGCGCATATAATTTTTTGGTTATATAAAACAAAAAAAATTTAAGTCAAACAATATTTAGTACCTATAAATTTTAATTAATGATTTTTTAACATTTATTGTTATGAAACCAATAAAAACGCGTAAATATCCAATTATAATTAATTCAATCAGAAATTAAAAATTATTATTCTATCGCGTGGTTATATTATGTAAGTAGAGAAAATTACCCCCCCCCTCTTATTAAAAAAATGATATAGTTTACAAAAATATCACATATTGCATAGTTTTTTTTTTCCTATGACCGAATTCCGAAAATATAGTAAAAGGTTTTTTCAGTTTCGATTGTTTGCTTATCGACATTGCCACATTCATTAAATGAATAAGTAGTATAGTTTATATTTATGACCTAGAGATGTATACTATAAACGAAAAAATATAAACTGGTAAACGAAATAAAAGTGAAAAAGGAATTTAATGGCAGAAAAATAAATAAGACTGAATAAAAAAAAAGGGGGAATACTCCGGATGCAATTGAGTTTTATAACAAGTCGGTCGGAATAGTAATTATTATTTTATCATTGCATATATATACATAAGAATTTCTGTTACTGTAGTGTTAATTTTGGTAAACACTGTTTAAACCAGGGATTCTTAATCGTTCGGCCATTGGATCTGAGGGTTGATGAAGTATGTGATCTATAGGGTGGTGATTTTTTTCATTTTTCGATTATAATGAAAATTAGACGAACAACATGATAACATTAATAAAAACTGCATTTACTATTTATAAACTGGAGACTTGTAGATAATTTATGTAAATAAAATGAAATTCTAAATGTACAAAAAATTTACTTTATTGTAATCAAATAAGTATTTGTTAGATATTTATTTAAAATAAAAATAAAATAAAAAGCACCATAAATGTTTCATCACATTATGTTATATTGTTTTACAATAATTAAATACTATCATCTTTTATTTTTTATTTAAAAAAAAAAAACATAATTATCAACAAGATTTTTTTTGTAGAAGAGAGAAGTCTGAGGACTGTTTTTTTTTTTATCTTAAATATGGACCACCGGTCAGTGGTCTCAAACAAGGTGTAGAGTTCCTGGTTTAAACACACACCCACATAATATATTATATACTCATATATATATATTATAAAAATGAACTCACACATACATTGTATATACACGTACACATACCACGCGTGTATATCATCACATGCGGGTTTCCACAAAATGTACAGAATGTGACAAAAACTTCCTGAATTTTGTAGGCCAATAGGAAAAGAATCGTATAATTCATCCAAAAGTTATTTTTGTGGGATTGTGTACGATATATAGTTATTTTTGACGAATTTTAACAATTATAACACTTGAATTATGTCCTTAATAATAATAAACATACATTTAAAGGATTATCCTAAAATGGTTCATTACACTTGCAATCGTTACTGGTCTGATTTCTGGTATTGACAGTTAGTATATAAGTAAATGAGTGATTTCTAGACAAATCGCGGGCTCAGAGTAAGACCAATTTATTACCAATTTTTGAAAAATTAATTAAAAATGTTACTTTTTCTATAATTAATTATTACTTTATACCAAATAAAATTATTAATTTTTGTGTGGACTATATTTTGAAATTGGAATAACCCAATATTCGGATCATTATTGAATGAGTTACAGTCAATAAAAATCCTCTAAATCAATATAAAGTACCTATATATAATATAAGTTTAAAAACAATCTTCTGAAAAGTTTGAGTATACACGTTCAGTATAGAGTTTCCAATTTATCAATCGATATATTTGTGACAAACTCGGCATTGGGGAATTTCTCCTTAGAGGAGAAAAAACATCAGGTACAATACTATCGATATAATGAAGGACACTGTAACTTCTGATGTGATTTTTGAAATAAGCTTCAAAAAGATTAGTGAATTATTATATCATGTATTTTGATCCCGTGAAAGTATATTTTGAATAATTTTTATGCATTTTTCTCAATCGTAATAAAGACGTTCGAAATTCGTGAGATCTTTTTTTGTCACACCCTATATATTATGAGTACGGGTTAAAGCTCGACAATACTCGGGGTTAATATTTAATACTTTTTTTCCGTCTCGAAATTGTATTCATATTGTATATATATCCGAACGAGTATACTATCACAGAATAAAAGAATCAGAATGGACACGAATAAGAATTTACATGGGCAGCATAGGACGGCGTGAAAATCAGTCGCCATGTTTTCGGATGCTATTTTATCATTCTTTACACTGTGTTTATTTTACAGATTTCAGCTTAGCATCCATCCCCTGATACATCGATGTGAAACACATTTTCCACGTATTCGGTCGGCTAAACTTACGCCGATCTCTATTCGGCTCGTCCCCAAAAACTGAACGCATAATACCTATCAAGTATAATATCATTAGAAAGATAATATTATATTATACCTTAAGGTATATTTTTCGGTAACATACACAGGTTTGGAACGGATAAGTCAATAATGGCGGAAATAAAAGATACGTTATCAAATTATACGTTTTCGATCCTTGGTCGTTATTAGATGTTTTTTTTTTTTCGTTAATTTAACAGTGGTCTAGTGATTAAAACGCGTATTTTTAGGCACAAGATCCCCAGGTAATAAGTGAGGTAGACAACGACATTTTTTTCGATGGTGGCGTTTGGTTTCTGGTGCATGCTGGCCATAATTACCAAACCCGTCCAATAATTTGGTAGCTATGATTTGCCATCGTTGACACACCTAATGCATGAAGGTGAAAACCTGACCATATTTTAGAGTTTGGGAAATAAAAGCAAATATAAAACTGTTAATTTTAATTGATCGCAAACAACACGATATATATATATACGTTGGACGTACGTACAAAAATATTACTGCTGTAGCAGAACCCACTGCGGTATACTTTACCGTAAACGATTTTCAATTTACCGCACGCGTTGTCCACTCTGTATATTTATATTAATATCCATAATAAAGTTTTATCATAACCCTGCCTTTGTTAAAACAATATTATTTTAGAACTCGACCTATTTTCGGTGTCGTTATCCATAACAATAATACGATTGTTTATATATTCTATTAGCACGACGCGTCAAAACACGTGTTCTTCCGCAAAAAAAAAACACTGTATATAGTGTATATATATACGATACACGAGTCGATTATTATCTTCACAATATTTCATTAAAAATTACATTTGTTCGTTTATCAATGGTCGAAAAAATATACAATATTTTACCTATACGACGTGAACAAATGTTATTTTTCTGCAGCTGCACTGGCCGTAGGTATATAATCTGCCATTAAATGATTTCCTGCGCCAAACGTACTTAAACTACATCTTAGTCGAGTGACATGCTGCAAGGACGAACAAAATAATAATAATAATATATTATTCTGAAAACATTTTAAATGATAGAGAGGCACTACTAGAAAGTTGTATAAATAGGTATTTGAAAAACACTATAAACTAAAGGAAAACACTTTTTTCAGAGACCCGAAATAATTTTAAAAACAACCCTTAATTGATTTCGATGAATAGGTTTTATTTGGGCAGGCAAGTTTTCCAGTCAATTCACCAGAGATATTCTTTAAATTTTACTCGTTCAGCATATAGCTGGCGCAGACAGAAAACGTAAAATAGTATGTTTATAGTGTATATAATATATATATAAAAACAATTTACGTTAAGTTATTTTCATTTGCGATCCGTTGAAATAAAAAATATCGACCATATATAATAGGGGTCAAATCAATAAAAAAACATCAATTTACTGTTTTTTATGTCGTTCTGTGAGTACTTATATCTATCTATCTATCTATCTATATATATATATATATACGAAGTATAATAATACTGAAAATATATATTAATCCAATAACATTTTAGAGTGGTGTAAATTTTCACGATTAAATCTATCTATAGCCATGTAAAATTTACATACAAATACTGAAATACAAGTATTTTTATACATATACTATATTCGTATTTAAATACTTTTAATGTGTTTATCATAAATCTCAAATGCTTGTATTTAATCACTAAAAAACAGTATTGTTTTATGAAATTCTTAGTGAATTTTGAATATATCAACAATATAATGATCTTGATAATGAGAAAATAACTAAGTATTAATAAGTCGATACTAATATCTGTATACTATTATATAAAATAATAAATTAGCTAATAATTCGTAAAATGGTAACTAGTAATATAAAGATTAATTATGTAACAATACAATATAAAATATAGGGGTAGATTTGAAACTCATTTGAAGGGAGGATAATTTAAGAAGGAGACGAATAGACATGTTAATTATGAATAAATTATAGATTAATAATCAATTTTTAAATTATCAATATGTGATAGTAGAGGGTAAAAACATTGATGAAATCTAGAAGTAAGGTAGTTCAGTCAAAAGTTTCGCACATGTGTACAACGCGATTAGTTTTATAATTCTTATTTATTATTGCAAGAATATATATTAATAAGCAAAAACATGTTTACTAGTTGACATTCGTAATAACTAATAACAATTAATAAAAAAAAATTTTCGACATTTAAATATTAATTTATTGTTGGATTCAAATATATTACATATTACATATTACATTTTTATGCGGTTTAAAATTGAACCTAAAATGACGAAATTAATTAATTATAGTAGGTATATCACAATAAAACATTTATTAATTTATTTTGGCAGTAAGTGATAAGCATAAACCTATGTTAATATAGGTTACATCTTTAATAATGGTAACAACCACAATTTTCCATAGCCGAAAATTGTTCCAGCGGATCACTAGTTCAAACTTGTTATTTTAGGAGCATGCGCGTTTATTTAATGTTGCTATCAATGATAACTTGCTTATAACATTATGCTGGAACAAACCTATTGTCTACTTATTATGCATTCTTATCATAATATTTTTATCACAAAATGAGTGAAAAATAAATTTTTTTCTTCCATATATTATCCCTTTTAATTTTATCACTTCTCACAATATAATATGTTATCTTATAGGATTCGGCTAGAAATTAAAATTTTGTTAATAGGTCTATGTTTGCACAACAATACCTATATACTATAACATCGCGTTTTACCGAAATTAAAATTTTCCAACAGAGTTTCCACTTTTGCTTTATTTTCTATATTTCCCATTTTTTTTTTTTTTCATTTAATTTTGTTTTTAATTCGTTATAATTACGCCGTTTATTTCACCGACCGGAAGCTTGTCGAAACTAGAATAATTATTACGTATATATACGTGAGCATACAAACGTACCTAAATAACATGCATACATACCGTATAATATAATATATAGAACTGTAGAATATTACATACGCGTGTATGAGAACTATACGTGTGTACCACAAAATAAATTCCGGTCACAAATTATTACTATTAATATTATTTATTGTATGGCTCGCGAACACGCTATGTGGACGGTAATGAAAATTTGTATTTAAAATAAAAAAACAAAATATTATAATATATATTTAAAACTCAAGGAAAAATGTGAAAGAACAAAATTGTGATATATGTGGCCTAGAAGCGTGACAAATTATATTGGTACCTAATGTACTTTTCAGAGGAAATTTTCCCCGTGGGTTTTTAGGGGTTTCCGGTCAGTTCTTAAGGTAATGTACGTGATATTTATTATATAAATATATAAGTATTATATATATATAATAATATATATAATACATATATAAATAGCGTCCCGAATACATCCGTCCGGAAATAACGTCCCGAAGACATATAAAATATGTTATTTAGTAACAATGTCAATAATACAGCTTTGAAGCGTTTTATAAATATCTCATTGCGACGTTACAAATTATACATAAAACACACATCGCCGAGATATTGGGCAACATAAAATGTTTAGTGGGTTCCAACGTAAATTGTGATTTAAATGCAACAGTAAAACTGGTCAAAACAATCATATAGGTAGGTGAAATAATGGATATATAGGTATTATATAGGTATGAGGAAAAATATTGATACAGTTATAAAAAGCATCATCAAAGATAGATAATGTTAAAACATTTTTTTTTAAATCATTTACTCTTGAACTTGCTAAAAAATAGTAATCATGATTTTGTTAAAAAAGTGGTATTATATACCTGACTATTGTTCAATATAATTTTTAAACCTGTTCTCTGTGGCGAGTTTCATACACATACAAAAAAACCTATTTTTATCCATCGTTTAATAATTATTATAAAATATAAAATTAATAAATAATTGAATAAATAATTTATAATATATAAAATTAATTAAATATTTAATATTTTGAAAACTGCAGGTTGAGAAACTTCAGAAGACTTTTTAATTTTTAATACCTACTCATTCCTTAAAATAGTTTTGTTAAATTGAAAATCATTAATAAAAATATTAAAATATTAAATATAAAATTGAAAAATTCGATTATAAGTTAATTTGTTGTCAAATTCAAATCTGCTTATAAAATTTATAAATCCGGTAAATTGCTATATGATGGATAAAATTTAATATGTAATAAAAATATAAAAATGTATTTTGGACTTCCTCTGAAAATAAAATCTAAATACGGCCTTGGGTATTATTACTATTATAGGTCAGAATTTTTAGAGTTATAGAACAATATCCAATAGTTGGATGAATGACATTTTTTTTTGTTCATATTTAACACAATATAATTTTGACGTATTGAAATTATCAGCAACTGATAATATATTGAAATAATTGCTTATCGTTTCAATGAATCGAATTTTAAAATACTCGAAAGAAAATATAGTATCATATACATTGAATACTTATAACGATTAGAAAATGTGATTATGTTTAGCAAATCTAATAGATTAAAAAGTAGATATTTGTATAAAAGTATAACACTGCAAATAATGAAATTGAAATTTTAATAGCTTTTACCTAATAAATAACAAGAATTATTTATAAAAATAAATCGTACGGATACAGATGGTTGAAGTCATATTATCGTGTCATCGGTTCTCAAAGAGAATATTGTACATACAATTATTATTTTACATTTTAAAGCAAAGATAAATTATTGAATTTAAAAGTGAAGTTTGGTAAGTACAAAATATTTTAAAAAAAAAATTAACCTTAAGAACTTTATTTGTAATTTCTCCTGTATTTACAAAATATTTCTGTTATGAAAATGGATTTTTTTTTACGTTTAGGAGGACGAAAATTCCCAAAAAATAATCCGTAAAAACATAGTTTCATACTTTAAGTATTATATTGGTTTAAATAATCGCAGATAAATATTTTTATATGGATAAAAAGCTGACAACATTTACAAAATTCGACAAAGCCATTTTTGTTTGATTTTAATATAGGATTTTTCAATAGCAATTGAAAATTGTATAATTTTGACTTTTTTTTAGGATCAACCACTATAGATATACTTACAAAAAAATTATTTTTTTAAAAGTTAGAGAAAGTTCTCTTCTTTTATTCGGTGCCAATATTAATGATCAAGACCATTCTGAAAACTATACAACTTGAAGTACTAAGGTATAAATGGTTTTTTTTTTAACAAATATTGTTAAAAAAAATACACAACAATAAAAACGGGTATGAACACGGGAATATTTTTAAACGACCTTTAAAATATATTAAAATATTTTTAAATTTTTGGATTTTCATTTTTTTTAACATTTCATAAAAATTGCTCATACTAAACCCCTTAAAAACGGCTGTGTAGTCATTTTAAAAATAATATTGGAAAATTACTTTTTTAAAGTGTCAACTATTTGTATCTATTTACTATCAACTAAAAAATCTCTTTTCTCCAAGACTCCTGCTAAACTTCTACTATCCTATAAATGTATAGACGGGGATTTATCGACTTCGCCGAAACTTCCGGTTTCAAAAGAAGATATATATTGACTGCGTTGACTACTGTTCAAAAAAATTATGTATCGTCTACGCCGGCTACTATTGATCCGTCCATGTACTTACATCAATATATTTATTTATTATAAATTATTAGTATTAGTATTCATTAAGTATGTATATATTCACTTATATACAGTTTTATAGGAAAATGAAACCTTTCACTCGTCGAGTTTTTACTCGGGTTTAGATCGGCTTTTTTTGTATCAATATGTAATATTAGTATCATGTAAATCATAATTTTAAATTATATATATATTTTTTTAAATTTAATACTGTGACTTTTATAACAATTTATTTGTATGTATATATAATGTATGTAATAATATATGATAGTATAATAATAATAATTTGACAATAACTTTGTATTATTCAATATTTTAATGTTTTTTAATGTAATATGTTTTTTATTTTTACAATTTGTTTCATATACTAATTTATTTTAAGTTACACTTTATACTACGGTATTCGAGTATAGGTACCATATATAGTATAGGTACCATATAAAGACATGTATAGACAGACGAAAATTAAATACCAATACCAATTTGTTCAGAATCGAAAAATTATCAAAAACAACAGCCATTCATAAAAAAAAGTATCTTGAACCCGTAAAACTAAAAATATTATTGAATACACATTAGAAACCACGGTTTATACGCCTGTAGTAAGTGACATTTTCGAATTAGCCCAAACAATAATAATATAACTTGAAATTCGCCCAAAATGTGAACGTTTCAAAACGTTTCAAGTATAATTGCGTATGCGTAGATACCTGTCTACAAAAATAAAATGATCAGCTGTTAGCTACATGATGTTATAATAATTTGTGTCCACGAATATCTGAATTTATTTTTACAGAACCTTTACCATAATATTATTATTATGTACATGAGATTCAATTATTTATATTCGATGGTTCGACCTAATAAAAAAGATAATGTTTTGTCAATTCGGTATGAACTACCCCAAATAATACTATCATAGATTTAGGTCAGTGGTTAAAGTGAGGGGGACGGAGTGGGACGGCGTCCCCCTTCTTTGCTTACCTTAAATTTGGCGTCCCCTTTAGTATATAGTCCCCTCTATATTTCTTAATGTTTAATTCAAAGTTGAGACTGAATTTGTTCTTTTGTACATAATATTCAAAAATTAAATAAAAAAAGTTTAAAAAGTGGTATTTAGTTATAAATTGTATGCAAGATCTATATTATAGAAAAAACTATTTGGATTATTCTTCGTTCTCCAGACATTCTCTCCTTGGCCGGAATATAGGTAATTAATATGCGTATTTTAAAGTTATAACCACCGAGTATGTATATTATACATAATAATAGGTATATACGTCCGTGATGAATTTTTACAAATTAGGTCAATAATAACATGGATTAAAAGTTAAATTTATATAAATATTTTGAAAAATATTACGGTACTGGTTCAGGGGACGCCTTTTTTTTTTGCATTAGCTATAGTACCCCCTGCAAAAATATTCCACTTTAACCACTGACTATAGTACATAATACCATTTAATATACTTGGTATTTAAAAATAAATTTGTTTTCATTATATTATGCAGTTTCAACATACTTTAATCATAAAGTACACCCCTAATAAGTTGACCTTGTAATGAAATTGTAATTTCAAACGTTCAGTTTTTTTCTAGCGGATAAAAATAGATACAACGGAGTAATAAGGTAGGTAAAGAAAAAACTTGTATTGATGGAGATAGCCTATGGCTATCGGAAACTTATTAGTAACATATATAGTTTATACATTGATCGATTCCCGTCAAGGGAGTGGTTTTTTTTTTTATGATAAAAGAAGAATGAATTTTTTAAAATGTACTTTTTAAAAAAAATTTTATATCTGGTCACCATACGTAGGTATGTATCTATATTATATCAGCCCGGATCCGTCGTCGTTTAAAACGCTATTAATTATTATAGTCGATAAACGATGTATACAAGGTGCGCGGGGGTACAGGCCATCATATATAATATTATATAATATATACCGGCTGATTGAACGCACGTCGGCGACGACCAACGGTTTTTTTTTTGTCGGATCACACCCGGTCTGGTCGCGTGTTTAATACCGGAGGCGGCGGTGGCGCGTGGTCAAGGTGGAGACGACACCTGCGCTTTTTTTTCATACGCGCTCGCGTACATATCACATTTCCACTCGGTCTTCTTACTTGGCGTCGTCCTTCTCCGTTATCCTTCGCGCTCGCTCAGACCGACGACCACCTGCCCCTATAGGTCGCTTTCACCTGCCCCCCCCCCCACACACACACACACACACACATAAACGTCTTATACGCATACACGTATAATGCATGTACAACGATAGCAGCCGTACCGTGACGATAAGTATACAGAAAAAAAAAAATGAAAAAAATACATTAAACAAACAAATCGTCGAGGAAATTTCCATTGTTTTCGACTGATAAACGCGGATAATATCAATGACGTATGAATTCCCGGTGAAAATATTGTCTTCTCTCTATATAGAAAACGTTGACCTTTTGGAAATTTAAAAAAAATTTCAAGTTACCGTCAGTGCAGTATATATATATCTACTTGTTCCTTCTTTTTGTCGTACGAAGAAAACTTAGATATTTGCCAAAATATGTATTCTACAGCGGTGTTATTATTTTATTTATACAAGTTTACAGGTACCTATAAGAAGTGTTGAATAGGAGTGTATGAGTAAATAGCAGCTCTCTGTAGCAATTTAAGAATCGAGTAGGAATATTTTGGGTAAAAATCTCTCTGATATAGAATATTGGTTTTTCTTAGTATTTCAGAAAGATAAACTTTTCATTTTCTCAGTACGAAAACTTAATGGAAAACCATAGACCATGCATTAACTAAATGGACTGCCCATTCATCACTTCCTGCCTATTGAAACACTCAGAAAATAATCAAACAGGGGTAATACTTACTACTAACCGATTTTTATTATCAAAAAATTTTAAACAAAAATAAGATAAAGACATGGGCAATCTATGGATATCTATAGATCAAGGAATCTATGGATTATATAAGTAATTATCACAAACTCCACGGAAAAAACTAATGGAAAATTAATTTTTTCTTTCATAATATATTTTAAGCTTATCAAATGTCGTATGAGTGATTTTGGACTCGAAGCTTAGTCCATTTAATTAATAGGTCTATGCGAATAATAACTGAAAATATATTACCTATAATTTATTGTAATATAAAAATTAAATATTATTATAATACTTAATTAAAATATGACATTTTTTTAAAAAATAATAACACGATAATACGTTGACTTATTGTATGCATACAACGTCTGTTACTATGGTGATTGGAATTGTGTAAACAATCTATATATTATAATATTATACGAAAATGTTTGGAAAACGTACTTATATAGGTACATGGCAAGGCTGGCGCACTGTGCAAAATACGAAAAAATATCACATCCGGGCCACCATCCATTTTATCCGGCCCGGATTTACCTAACCTAACCAGGTCTTTCGAAATCTTTGCATCTTGGAGAAATTATCAATAATAAAACATATACGAGTATTAGACTTAGATATATATTATTCCATATCATTGGCACAAAATAAATTAATAGGTACATTTGTTTTACATAATAATAAAACAACAACTTTATATCTGGTCTGAAATCATTTTCAGTTTAAAAATGTATTATACTATAGTTACTATGAGTGATCCATACCTGAAATAAGTAATAAATAATGATATCGTATATAAATTTGTTAAAGGGTAAAATGTACTCCAATATTATAATTGAAGAAGTTGTAATAAGAATGACAAACGTAAATTTCCTATATTTTCAGTTGGTTAGGCAGAGAAAACAAATACAGATGTAGCGTTCTCTTAACTAAAATCTGAAAAAATTTTAAATAGACAACAAATAAGCAATAGTTTAATAATAATAAAAGGCGTATACCACTGATTTCTGAATTTTTTTTATGCAAAATACCCTAAAAATTATATCATAGGTACATTTCCCATAAAGTTTATTAACCACTAATTATATTACCGGAGACAATTGGAAATTTTTGGGATGTATCTCGTGTATATTTTTGAACTATCTAATTAATTTTTCTAAACTATTGACACTTTACGATAAAGATGGAAGACAACTATAGTATGCTTCGGAATGAGTAACGACAATATTTCCGGGCCTTGTGAGTAATAATAAATAGACACTGTCGTTGATCGTCCATAAACGCTATTCAGTATTATTTTTTCTGTCCAATTGCATATTTATAATTTTGTACGTGAGGTGGTCGATCTATATAGGCAGTGAGATAATAATAATAATATTATTACTATCAGATTTTTTTCTCCCGTTTCAGCACGATATTAATTTAGAAACAAACATGACGTAACGATAATCGACCGAAATCTGGTTTGTTTGGCAGCCATTATATACCCCTACCAACAATAATATTTTGTTTGTAATATTATTATTATTATTATCATATGCCTATTATAATATGTATAGTATATAAATACACACCGCATGGATACATGCATTGCTCGACGACAACGGTTGCCGTATTTTTTTTTTCATTACTGTCCGTTTAGGGTTTAGGAATTCCGTGTACCGTCAGTTTAACAATTTCATGATGCAAAAAAAAAAAAATAATAAAAAAAACTATAAAATAATAATATAGTAATAAACAATTAGGGAAGATATTATATTATTATTATGGTAGGTACCTATATATAGTATACAAGTCATTTGTACGACTGACTGCTGTGGCATATTGTGTACGACGGAACTGTGCACAATGAGCTTGTTTAACTCGAATCAGTGTGTAGGAAGTACTCGTCAATTGATATGAACATCATTGTATTCCGAAAGATAAGAAATTTATTCATCGCGTATCAGATCGAATATGTGGTTAATATGCGTCCCCCTATTGGACGGTATCCAGCTCACCTATATAGACTGGGTACTTACCAGTCCAGCTATCAATGCAGGAACGATTCCACGAGTGAATATTATATTATAGTATCGAATCGACCGCTGCAATATTTTGATGCAGTACGAGTATAATATTATAATAAACGAGGTACATATTTTTCAAGCGTATAACCGCACGTGCTATATTATATACAATATAATTAATAATTATATTATATTCGTTTTCCTGCACATTTTGAGGTAAATTTCGTAAACAATTATATGTCTATCATTCGATGTAAAAACAAGTGACGCCCTCTCACCAGAGGATCGATACGAAATCGTATTACATATTATATCGCATTATTGTACGGGAATCGTTCAAACAATACATTGAAATATAAGTGTTCGTTTGGGCCCTTCATCGCGGTTTCCGGGCACGACGTATATCCTGTCATTTCATATAGGTACAGCGCCTTTTTTTCGCCGGGGTCACATCTTAAACCCCATTCGGACTGTTGGTGAGGTGGGGGGAGGGGTTGAGAAAAAACACGAGAAAAATCGTTTCTCACGGTGAAAGTGTACCCCGATAACTCGTATTCCTACTATATATTATTATATATTTTTTTCTTTCTCATCTGTCTGTTTATTCCGACGGAACACTGCACTGCCGGTAGGTCTTTCGTGGGCGAGCTCCGGCTTCAAGTATACGTACTATACATACACACATACATAGGTATGAACTATATGTTCATAATATTATTATTATAATATACAATACACGATAAAACTGACGAAATAAAAGGGGAACAAAATAAAACAAAAATACACCATATATATATAGCCTACACAGGAGAAACAACTACCTATATGTATATATAATATATACAGCGATAACGACGAAGACGATGTGGGCTCCCCCCTGTCAAAAAATAACTCTTTGTCTCCGAGACGCATCGGCGATGAAGTCGTGCCCGTTGACTGCACACCAGTGTAGTACGACCTACCTATAAACACGCTTGCAATTCTCGATGAAATTATATCATTATGTTGTTGTTGTTGTTGATGATGGTGGTTGTCGGTTATAAACGAACGTTTGCCACAGTTCCCCCACTAATTTATATACCGACCGATGTCTCGAAAATCCCCCCCAGAAAACATTCCATGGCCGTACTTACGCGTATACCTATTAGCGATGTGCCTACTATTATAATCCTAACCTATAACTCACGTCTTCGGTGTATATTCGAAAAATACGAAATTATTCCTCGCTAGACTGCACTACTGCAGTATGGGTACTTAGTTGGCACACATTATTCTTTTATTGTTATACGATGACGACCGATCGTGTACGATATAATAACAATGAGACTGGGGGTTACATATAGAGGAAGACTAAAAAACGAGAATAAAATAAAATGGCTGTAGTATCGAGAAAAAAAAATATTTGAACAAATTCTAACGACTGTTGTAGGCTGACGACATTTAATTGGATCAAATTGCTCAACTCGCGCCTTCCCACCCGTGTCAGTCAGTTAGCGCTGTGTGTATATGACCTTTGGACTCAATAAATACAAAAAATAATACACCAGGTCGTCCGCGTTTTGTTAACCCCTACCGCGTGGTTGCTGTAATGTAATGTATTATATAGAACACGGCTGTCACGAGATTTTCGTTATGAATTTGCAGCGTAAGGTGAAAATGTATACGGTTATAGCTATGTATTCGTACATTGTTCAAAAAATGATTTCTTCTTTAAATTTATCGGTTTCAAATTACACTTTCTGGTTCTGAAAATCGTTTTCCTCTTTTTTTCGCCAAAAGAAAATCCCGTTCAAAAATCTTTTTTTTTTCTTTTTAATATATGATCAGTGGTCACATTATAATCCGTGTCATCTGGATTGTGGTTGGTGTACCTGCGGTGGCGTTTACAGTCGTGGTGTGGGTTAATTTTCGCTGCAGCTACTACAGCAGAGGTATACGCAAGAAACGGCGCGAGACGTCTAAAAAAACGCGTTCGTTACAACGTTCGTTAAATTATATACCAACCTATATTATGTACGAGAATGCGAGCACCGTGCGAAAAACGTCCATGTGCCCAAGGAGAGTGTCTGTAGGTATTATAATAAGATTCGCAATCGGGACTCGTCTTTGACCAGATTGTAATTTTACTCGATTATAAGTGGGCGTGGGGAGAAAACACATCCAAGTACAGATAACGGCATGATAATCGTAGGCATCGATCAAAATAAAATACGACAGTATATTTCGCTTTTCAATCACATGCACTGCAGATAAAACGCACGATATTATTCGCACGTGTGTAATACGGCAACGTCATAATTTATGCGAGCGCGAACGTCTCCGCGCGAGGGGATTGCGCGACTTAATTACGATCGGCTCAACGCGCGTGTGAGACGAGCAACCTGCTGCAGCACGATCCGTAGACGCAATCACTATATATATATATATGCGTTCGTTATAGCGATTTATATTATTATTATATATGTATGTCGTATATAATATGACCTTGGTCTGATGCCTTAATGATGCGATTGCTCGTGTTCCGGAACACTAATGAAAATTTAATACATCACAGGGCGGTGATTAAGCATATATATATATATATTTTATTATATTTTATTATATATAGACCGAACGAATGGAAGAAAAATACCTTTTACCATGTACCTCTCGTTAATTTCCTAAACCGTTTTACTACTATATTCCCGACAAATCTAAATTATACATATCATATATAATATATACAAACTTTTCATCTTTTTGCAGCCACACGTGATGTACGCAATTATGGTGTGTAGCACACACTATACGCGCCTATACATCATCATATGACGTGCTTCTGCAATATGAAAGCGGAAGCGACCGGCGCGGCGGTGCGGTATAATATATATATACCTACACGGTTGCCCTCGGGTGCTATAAATCAATATAGGTTGGTTTTGACCACATGCCAGGTATAATAATACTACAATATCGGTCATATGCCGTATAATATTATGGTGTGATGGAACATGGAAAGAAAATGTATACGGAAAAAAAAAGGGAAAAAAAATCAAGTAAATACATATATATATGTATATATATATATGTATATACCTTATATATATATATATATATATATATAAATTATATATAATAGCATCAAGCGTCTGGCACGCGCCTTCAAAGACCAGGTGCTCCCGGAGGTCTCTCCTAACACACATGTCGTATACCAGCTGGTACGCCGCCGCTGTAATCGTACGCGCGTATACACACATATATATATAATATATACTGCAGGCAGTCACCGTTTACCGATCCTTGTATTTCGAGCTACACGCGCAACAGCTCTTTTGAAAAAATTTTTTTTTTCTTTTCAAATATAAGCCATCAGTAGTGTTATAACAATATAATATGTCTTTCCGTATAATATTATATACTGCTGCCGCTGCTGCACTTTAGCTTCACTGCGGGCCCCCGTCTCCGCCATCCAAGGTCGACACAAAATTTCGAACCATTGCCGTCGTGGGAACCGAACGATCGCATCGTAGGATATATATACATATATATATATATATATATAGGTGCGAGTTATCTACTATACGATGACGAGCCTCTGACTTCTTTTTAAGTTTTTTTTTTCGAGTTTTTCCAAAATACATATAGTATTACACAAACATCGTGGTAATGTATATTTTTACGTTTATTTGTGACGTACGTTATATATTATGTTTGTCGGACTACATACAATAGACGAAAAAATAAATTAAGAGTACACGAGATCTAAAAACGAAAACCGTATACTATATA
Source organism: Pemphigus obesinymphae (assembly GCA_025469235.1). Classification (NCBI taxonomy): domain Eukaryota; kingdom Metazoa; phylum Arthropoda; class Insecta; order Hemiptera; family Aphididae; genus Pemphigus; species Pemphigus obesinymphae. The sequence goes on from JAIPRL010007163.1 coordinate 23,001, forward strand.
TGTACGTGCATATAGGTACGCGGTTCAAGTACGTAATATATACAACAGAATAGATAAACCGAAAGCATATTTTTCGAGGATTTGATGACGATGACGTCGTTGACGTGTTTTATTGCGTGCGTGCTATCAAAATATTTAATTATGATAACGCACCATCTGGTATCGCATTACGCAAGTAAAATGAAAAAAAAAATCATCTATATAGGTAAAAATCAACCCAAAATTCGACGAATTTTCTAGTAAATAGCATATGTATTGCAGATATACGTGAGAAAATCGTGTTTTTTTAAATAACAAACTATAGGTACATAATATAATATAACAATTATATATATCTCACCGAAAGACCGAGTCAGTTTTATTTTCTCATATTGTATATGAGCGATGATGTTATAATAATATATACATTTATGGTGACTGCATGCGCGACGCGCGTAAGTATCACTTCTTTTTTTTTATTTAGGACAGTACTTGGTTATATACGTTCTATACTGTTCTGAATGATTTTGTTAAGTAAGTATATTATAACTTATATGTAAATTATTTTTAATATAATTATTTGGGATCCCTTTAAACATTGGATGTTTAGCATTTTAATAATTTAGTATATATATATATATATATATATATATACTATGTATATTATACAATATACATATAAATGTTGGACAAGTCGATTTTTTTTTAACTAGTTTGTTATATTATAATAGTCGGTTAAAAATAAATAATAACTAATAATTAAGTTGAATTAAAAATTACTTTTTAATTATATTAAAAAAGTAACCAAGTCAAGTTAAAAATAAATAACCTATTTTAGTTATTAAGTTTTTAGTTTAAAATTAATACTGTTATTTTGTTATCTATTTTTTCAAGAAACCATTCGTTGTATTTCAATAAAAAAGTTTTTGTTCTCAATATTTTGGTACATGAAGAGAGCTGGTAATAAATTACGAAAAATTATAACACATTAGAAGATTAATTTCTATAGTAACGAAGTAAAATATTATAATAGCATTGAAACGATTGGAAAAAAACATTTTAAATATTTTAAATTATAATTCAATAAAAAACTTTTCTAATAATTTAACTTTATATAAAAAAGTAACTGGTTAAATTCGAGTTAAATTGTTGTAAGAAGTAACTATCGTTAAGTTATTTAGCTTGTATAGATTTAAAAAATAACTCGTCAAGTTAAACTTATTTAAATATTAAAATAATGCTAATTTAACAAATTTTATTAGGTAGCGAAATAGGACTTTCATAGTTAATACGGTACATAGTCTATAATAAACATTGATACATTAATTATACGCCATTTAAAAGATGAAAACTGTTTTAATGTCTCGTTGGCATTAGATTTTAGATTCTGAGCGTAGCGAGGGAGCTAATGGTTTTACAATGATGTTTATTTTTTTTTTTTTTTTCTCTGTTAACAAATTTACTACCAGAAGGAGTGCTCCGATCTTTACACTCATACCCTGTTTCCG